>VYZP01075145.1:14554-35091 GCA_013400635.1 Hypocryptadius cinnamomeus
AAAAAAAAAAAAAAAAAAAAAAAAAAAAAGGATAAAAGGATAAAAAGCGACTTTTTTCCCCTGGTGCGAGACGAGATTGGAGCTGAAGTGTATCCAGTGTGGCTGTCAGCGGTGTCAGCGCTGAGGAACGGGAAAATAGCTGGTAGCCAAAACACAAGAGCTCGGGAGAAGGGGATGTCGCGGTGGCTCAGGAGCAGAAGCAATGGCACAGAAGATCCTTAAACATCTTCCCCGGCCCCTGCACAATGGAATTCCCCCAGGGGAGAAACAAATCCTGCTATTTTCACCAGCAGATCCTTCAGGGCAGCGGCTCTCTCCGACAGGGGAGGATAAAAGTTTAATGCACCGAGTCAGGCAGCAAAGGACGGGCTGGGGCGATTTACAATATTTATGATAAAATCATCCCAGAGAGCATCAATCTCCCATCACCTCTGCCGAAAACAAGGGATAAACTACGGCACAACGCTGCCATTAATCTCGGCTATTTACTCAGCATTCCCAGCTTTGGCAAAGGCCAAGGAGAGTCTGCTAACCGACCTAATTACTTTAATTAACTTCTGCTAATGGGCCTGATTAACCTTAAAGAGGGAAGGTTAAAAACCTCCTCAAAGTACAAAAGGTGTTTTCCTCGTGTTCTGCAGTGATAAGGCGAATGATAAGAGGGTTAAATGCCAAGGTGGATCCGGTGAGGCACTTGTGTGCTCTGACAGTCCCTAAAGAGGCCAAAAAAAAAATAAAAAATTAACATTTATGGCTTGAATATCTTGAAATTTGGGCGGGGTAAAGGCTGAAATCCTGTGGAGGCTCAGACAAGGTGTTCTCTGAGTGTCTCGTGTTTGAAGCAGCAAGAAAGACTCCAGGAGGTTTTCCTGGGACACGCCAGAAATGGGTTTTCCCCAAGGAAAATAAAGAACAAATCAAAGGAAATGGCCTCGCCCAGGAAAAGCAGCCATGCAGAGTAACTGGAGCTGAGCCTGAGGAGAGGCTGATGCAGGAGCAAGCTCTGAAATCAATATTAAGAAAAGTCCTGTGGCCAAAGATATCCCTTAGGTTCACAAGATGAAGGAAAATTAGCAGAAATATGGAATATAGGAGCTTTCAGGTGATGTGGCCTCAGTATGAATGAACCCAGAGCATCCACAACCCAAGAGCAGAATCAGTCAAACACAAAAAAAAAGTTATTTTTGCCCCCAACTATTAAACAACAGCAGTTCTTGTAAAACCTGATATATTTATCAGCTGAAATCATATTATCACCACTTCCATCAGAAATTGAGGGGATTCTCGTGGACATTGTGGAGCACCAGGACTGTGGCACTATTTCCTTTCTAAGGCTTCTCCAGTGTTACCCCCTTGCCATTTTAATTGCGTTGTTTATTTATTAAGAACCCCAGTTCCAAACCCCGTAGTTTAAACCTCCCAGCTCTGAATGAAAAGTGTAAAAATCATCTCCAAAAGGGCTCCACATTTATTTTTCGTGATGTGTGGGGGGACAAGGGAAAGGGAGGATGATTTATGATTCCTCAATGCTTAAGTTGTCACAGCTGCTTCCCTTTCCTCTGTTATTTGGGAAGAAAATAGAGCGATCCATCCTTAACGCATGAGCTGAGCAGGAGCGTCCCTTTTCCTCGGTGTAATGCCAGCAGACAGGCTCAGGAAAAGGACAAAAACACTTCTCCCAAACATTTAAGGTGCTCTGACCTGATTGTCAGTATTGGTTTGTTGTGGGGGAGGAGGAGGAGCAGCAGCCAGGCTGGGGGATCCAGTTTGTCCTCACACTCCAAAATAGAAAATGAAAGATAAAACAGGGAGAAAAGTGAAGCTGTTCTGGTCCCCTCCAGCTGACAGCTTGTGAGACCCTTCCAGGTATGCTCTGGAAAAATAATTTGGCTTCTCCTGTCCCTTGGGTGGGTTTTGGAAAAATAATTTGGCTTCTCCTGTCCCTTGGGTGGGTTTTGTGCCCTTGGGTCTGTCTGGCATTGCCCCTCTCCTGCTCCCTCCCGACCTCCCAGCTGGAAACCACAACCAGGCTCTGTCTGGAATAAAGAACAACCAGTAAATCAAGATGTTTGAGGGGGCAGAAGGGGAAGCACAAGGGAGGTTTTTGTGCATTAAAGGAGGAGAAGCAGTGACCACTCAGCTCAATGAAAGCAGCAGTGCCCAGGTTGTGGAGGCTTCCCAGCCACATCCCTCTCAGCTGGGAAAAATCTACCCTTGGGCTATTTATTTAGGGCTGCAAACATCCAGGGGATGGGATCTGTTGGAGCAAGTCCAGAGCAGGCCATGGAGATGCTCTGAGGGCTGGAGCCCCTCTGGAGCCAGGCTGGGAGAGCTGGGGGGTTCACCTGGAGAAGGGAAGTATCCAGGGACACCTCAGAGCCCTTCCAGGGCCTGAAGGGGCTCCAGGAGAGCTGGAGAGGGACTGGGGACAAGGGGGATGGAGGGACAGGACACAGGGAATGGCTTCAAACTGGGAAAGGGGAGATTGGATGGGATACTGAAAAGAATTCCTGGCTGGGAGGGTGGGCAGGGGCTGGGATGGAATTCCCAGAGCAGCTGAGAGGGACTTCTCAAAGGTGTCCGATGCTGTTGCTGCTGGAAAAAGGATGGAAAGGCTGTGGCTCATCAATGCTCAGGTCCAACCCTGCTGGCCCAGGCACAGCAGAGCTCCAGAGGAAGCCTGGAAGAACGGTTTCCAATGGATTTCACAGTCCTGGCAATCTGCACGGGCTTCTTCTGGGTCTGTGAGCAGAGCAGATTCGACTGGGGAGTCTTGGAGGGAGCAGGTGAAATTTATGGCGCGCCCCAGGTCATTTATTTTTCATCACATCATTTTTCTGGCCATAACTCCCTTTTAAATGGCAACAGCAGAGAGCCAGCGAGGTTTGTAAATTAAAATGAAAAAGCCCCACGGTTCCTTTCTCCTTGACTGAATAAACATTTAAAAGGAAAAGAACCGAGCTGGAAATCACCGGTAACAAAGAATTTTCATCACAGCTTATCTGTGGTGGCCTCCAAACAATGTGATAACATCTGTACTCAGCTGATGGGAAGCAGCAATGAGTAATAGAGGCTGATTGTCGGGGGAGTGGGGAGGAGGAGGAGGAGGGAGCACTGTTCCACCACCACACCCAGAAGTGGCCTCTATCCATAGATAATGAGGAAATTCTGTTTTTTCCAGCTAAAAGGCAGAGAATAAACTCGAGCTATCCCTCACCATCCCCATGTGGGATCAGAACTTTTCAGGGAGAGGCTGCATGGCCCAGTATTCCCTCACTCCATCCCTGGATTTGCAGCAGCTGCTTTGCCTGGTCCTGTTTCTCCTTTTATTCTCAATTTATTTGGGAGCCTGGGTTGAGGTGGGGAAGTGACCACGCTGCTAAATCAGGCAGAATTTCCTGATTATCTATGGATAGAGGCCACTCCTCTCCAAATAAAACCAGCTGTGGATGCACGGCAGCACAAGAGAGACAACAGGAAAAGGGAAAAACAAAGGATAAATTCTCTGGAAATGCATCTCTTCACGTTTTGGAGATGCAGAGTAACATCAGTGCCAAGGCCAGGCTGGACAGGGCTTGGAGCACCCTGGGACAGTGGGAGGTGTCCCTGCCCATGGCAGGGGTGGCACTGGTTGGGATTTAAGGTCCCTTCCCACCCAAACCATCCCGTGGTTCCATGATTCTGTGATCAGCTTGGCAAACACTGAGCTCAGACAGGATGATCCCCGTGTTTTAAATGCAGCCCACCTATCCCAAGGGCTGCAGTGGAGGAAATTTTTATCCCTCCTTTCCAGGGAAGTTGTTATCCCTCCTTTACACTCCAGCTTCACACAGTATCAGACAGCTGTGGAATTCTTTGGGTCAGGAAAACAAAACCAAGCCTCAGATAAGGGAATAATCTGTAGGAAAACAGATCCATTTCACCTAAGTCACTTAAATTTCTTTGGGAAACTTGACAGCCCAGCCCAGGAGCTGATCTGTTTTAGCTTCAGGCTGCCAGCCCTGGTCTGGGAGGAGGATGGAAGGCACAGGGTTGGATCTTGAGGGACAATTTCTACTTCAGAGGGGCTAAAAGCAGAGAGACCACATGAAAAACTCTTTATCAAGTACCTTCATCTCGCTCCCCTTCTGTCACAGCCACCTCTGCTTCTAGGCCATGTGCTTTTCTGTCCCCAACCCCAAATCCTACACTAAAAAAAAAAACCCCAGAAGGAGTATCAAAGAGCAGAAAAAAAGCCTGTTCCAAGGTTGACTGGCTCCTGGTCCGGGCTGTGGCAGGAGCCATAGATTTTGCTTAATTAAGATAAGGCTGTTGCTCCTTTGCAGATTTCCTTAATTCAGGATTTATTGATGCAGCATTACCCAGCGTTTTAAAGTGATAAAATACAGCTGCTGCAGGAGCCAAAGGCACCCTGAGCTGAGCCCTAACAGAGACTGATCTCCAGCTCCAGTCGAGCACGGCTGCTTCCCCAAATCTCACAGTGAGCCCGATCCCAGGGAGAGCAGCCCATCCCTCAAGAGCTGCTTAAAGCCATCCCTGCCACTTTTCACTCACTCAGGAGCGTTTGTACCTAATCCAGGTACTCAGCCCGGGTGCCACACGCTGTTGGAAGGGGTTGTGGTGCCACAAATCCCACCTGGGAGCCCCACAAGCACCAGGAGGCGGCAGTTCTGCTGTATTGTATTTTTGGGGTGCCCAGACGGAGGGAGGAATGATGAATTTCACTCCATGTTCTCAGAAGGCTGATTTATTATTTTATGTACTATATTGTATTAAAGAATACTAAACTAAACTATACTAAAGAATACAGAAAGGATTCTTACAGAAGGCTAAAAAGATAATAATGAAAACCTCGTGACTCTCTCCAGAGTCTGACACAGCTTGGCCATCATTGGCCAATGAGTCAAAATAATTCATATGAAACCAATGAAACAATCACCTGTGGGTAAACAATCTCCAACCACATTCCACATGAGCAAAACACAGGAGAAGCAAATAAGATAATTATTTTTTTTCCTTTTTCTCTGAGGCTTCTCCACTTCCCAGGAGAAGAATCCTGGGAAAATGGATTTTTTCAGAAAATATGACAGTGACACCGCTGTCCATACCCCAAATACCTGTTTGGTCATGGAGCTGTTGAGGTTGGCAAAGCCCTCTGAGATCATCGAGTCCAAGCTGTGCCCACTGAGTGCCACCTCCAGGCCTTCCTGGGCCACCTCCAGGGATGGGCACTCCAAACATCCCTGGGCAGCCCCTTCCAACCCTTTCCATGAGGAAATTCCTGCTGAATCCACCCTGAGCCTGCCCTGGCCCAGCCTGAGGCCGTTCCCTCTCCTCCTATCCCTGGGAGCACAGCCTGATCCCCACGGCTGCCCTGGGAGTTGTGCAGAGCCAGAAGGTCTGATGTGATGGAATGGTCTCTAAAATCATGGAATCCCTGCAGAAAGGCAGGAATTGCTCTGCAAGGACCCCCTGAACTGGGATCACCTCCACCCACAAGCCTTGAGGAGCTCCTGCTGCCCTCAATCCCCACCCAGGCAGGGGCTCAGCTCAACCCTTCCCGGGATTCAGCTGCCCAGGAGGGAGCAGAGGCAATGCAAACCTGCTGTCCCTGGAATTCTCAGGTGGAATTCAATCTTCCCAATCCCCTCCTCAGTGTCTGAGATGTTGCTCTGCAGCCATGTCCCAGGAAAATCCTGACACGTTGTGCTACAAGACCCAGCTGAACAGAAGAGCCCAGCAGCTCATGTTTAATCCAGTTCCATTTGCCACGGATGCTGATTATCTCTGAGATTTATGAAAACAACTGTGATAAATTACTTGACAAACAAGATTAAAATCCCTGAAGTTCTTTATTGTTTCCACCCGCTTCCAGGCATTAAAAGTGCTCTGTCACATTAACCCAAACTCCTTTTTATCCTCCCCGACTTCCAGTGTCAAGAATATCTCCTTCCAATTATTTTCAAATTAGAACATTGTTCTGTAGATGCACATTGCACAATCCCCCCAAGGGAAAGGCATTTCTTTCCAAGGTGACAAAGTGTCCCAAGCCCCAGAGTCTGCTCTGTGTGCTTCCAGCAGCAGAGATGCTCAGCAGGGCTTCCCCGTGCACGAAGAAAAGCTTAAAATAACCCCAAACAGCTTCTCTCCACTGCAAGGGATGAAAAAATAAATAATCAGGTCTGTTCCTGCTGTCTGATTGTTCTAAACTGAGCGTTCCGAGAGATATTTTGGGTGAAGTGTTGGCCCAACACAAATCCACGCTGGGTTGCTGCTGCTTCCAAACAGATCCTGGAATCAAACCTGGAATTCAGCACAAAGCAAGGGATCTCAGAGTTTTGGGCCCAGTTTGGAGAAATTCCCTGGAATGGCAACGCTCCCAGCAGGGTTTTACCCACAAAGGGCTGGGACAGAAGAGGATTTTCCACATTTTACCCCAGCAGCATCCCTGGGTTTGATCCTGCTGGGAATTCAGCTCCTCCCTCTCTGGCCCTGCTTTTGGGGCAGCTCCAGGAGGGAAAGGGGCTGAACTCATGGCAGGGAGAGGAGGATGGTGATGAGGAGTTGTTATTTTAATTATATTTTGGTTTTTAAGAACACATTGCTGTTGGAAGATTTTTGGGTAAAGTGTTAATTTAAAAAAAATGAAAAAGCAAAGAGTAAAATGACGGAGTTGACAGAGGATAAAGGGGAAAAACCAGGGCATTTATTAACCTTGTAAATAAAGGAATAGCTCAGGGAATCTGGGGGGTAAAGGAGAAATCAGGTGAGGATTCAAACTCTAATTCCAGACTGAGTTTATAAACCTGTGTAAATATATCTAAATTTTCATGTTAAATTTATCTAACAAATACCACATATCTATTTCAATAGATATAGATCCATGTATATATAAATACATATATCAATATCAACTTATATACCAATATAGATTTTTATATATCAATACATGTATTAATCTTATTATATATATATACATATTTAATATATATCAATATATTTTTATATATATTCATATCTATTTTATGTATCTCAATATATCTAACACAAAACAAATGGATAAATCAAGATAAAAAAATCTCTTTAAGATTCCAAGCTCCACCACATGTCAGATGAAAATATACTATAAATATATATAATAATATACTAAACTATTATTATTATAATATAATCATTAATAATATAATAATTATAATAATATGCTATAAATATATTTATAGTTACCACAATACAGGAGTAGAATTTGTCAAATCCCACTGGCAGCTCTAAACCCCATTCCTGAATCCCTGAAAATGGACATGATCAAATAACCCAGAGCTGTGTTCCCACATTGTCCTGGAAACAAGAAACAATCTAAAAATCCCACATTCCACACAGGCAATGTGAAGATCTTCTGAAACCAGCAGCTCTTAGGAGCAGTTTTACCACTTTAAGGAGATTTCTCCCAAAAAGAGCTGTGAGAATTTTAACAGGACCATCCACACCCCTCAATTTTAATCTTGGTTTTGATCCAGTCCCAAAATCCAATTGACTCAGAGGCTTTTCCTCATGGCTGGGGCCTCTCCTGCACGTCCAGATTTAAATGGAAATAAAATCATCAGCCAGCAAGAACAGAAGTCAAGCAGCAGAACCAAAGTTTTCCTTTTTCCCTGATGCTTTGGAACCAGTCTGGCACAATCCCAGCAGAGGAAAATGCTCTGATAGCACACAGAAAATGGTTTAAAAAGGAAGGAGGGCAGGGTTGGATGGGATTTGGGAGGGAATTCTTCCCTGTGTGGGTGGTGGGTCCTGGTGGGTGGAGAGGGGGCTCAGTGAAGCCCTCTGACAGCAGGCCCTGAGCCTTCAGACTGATTCTTGTGACAGAAAAAGGGGCTTTAACTTCTCCTGAGCCTCATGAGCTGCTGGGTTTGGGAGCTCACCTGTGCCCAGGTGAGGGTTTGTGTGGATGAGGGAGTAGGAGGGTAAGCAGCTCTGCAGGGATGGGTGATAAGGATCTGTCCTGGGATCCTGGAGGTCCCAAGGTGGTTTTATTTCAGCACACACAGAAATACAGGTGGGGAGCTCCAGACTGCAGAACTTCTGCTGCTGATCCATCAAAAGGCAGGGAAGGAGAGGCCCTGGGTGATTTCAGGCTCGGCATTCCCGAGGGAGAGCTGACTGCAACACCAACGCCCCAGCTCGCAGATCTCTGAATTACCAGGACTCTATTATGTGAATCCATTTCCAGGCAATTAAGGATATTTAATGGCCTCGACAACTGGTGGGAACCAGCACAAAAATAAATCAGCTTCATTTGGGAGCAAAAAGAGCCCTCCCTACAAAAGCTGGTGGTATTAACAATTCATGTTTAACTACCCTCGTGCAACTATCAAGGTGTCACTTAAAGAGTGAGTAATGGGGAGGGAAGGATTTTAAATGATTCCCAACTAGACCCTGACCCTCTTCTTTCCAGCCATTAGCGAGTTCCTGAAGCCTTCACAGCAGTTTCGTTTGTTCTCAATCACCAGGAGTTTGAACAGTGGAATTTAAATGATTCTCTCCCAGACAGACCTAATTTTAAGAGCCATTCAAGTGACATTGCTCTGAGCTACAGCACTTGGAGAAGACACTCCTGGAGCATCCACGGAGCTGTTTGCTCCACTGGAGCAAGGGAGAAACACGAGTTATCAGGAGCAGCCCAGGATCCAAGGGACGGAGCCAGGGAGCCACGAGCAAAGGACAGGTTATTCACTAAAAAATAAAAGATCCCTTGCAGATTTGGCACCTGAGTTTGCAGGTGGAAATCCCAGTGGCAGCAGCCTGGCTTGCAGAGATACTGAGCACCTGCAGCCCCACAGGATGATCTCCAGCCCTTTGGAAAGATCTGGGAGATTTGGGTCTGCTCACAAAGCTGTCGCCATCTCTTTGGGCCCAGTGTTCCAATCCAAGCCAGAATTTCCTGTACAGAAACCAAGATAACCTTTTCTAAAGCCTCGTGCAGTGAAACCCTCCAACAAAACCCCAAATAAATGAAGTTTGCAGAGCAAAGCTCACACTGAGCATTCGAGCTGCTCCTTTACCAGGGTGCACAATCTGCTACAAACTTTAAGCAAAAAGAACAGAAAGGCTCTTTAAAGGCAGCACTTTCCATGCTGCTTTATGCAGATATCTTCTGTTTAAGAGCCCTTTTTCTAAACTGTTTGATCTGAGCCGAGGAAGCCAATTACTGCAGATGCTGAGGCTGTCAAGAAACAACCCCAAAATTCAATAAGCAGAAGAAAAGCACAGGCGTGTTCAGGTAAAGCCTGAGGGCTTGTACCATCCCTGTCTCCTTGCGAATGTTGTTCCAAATCACCAAACCTAACAGGAACTTTCCACTTCAGGAGCTTTCAGGCACGGTGGAGCTGCTTTGACATCATGGTTTGAAGCAGATGTCAGAGCAGCTCACGCTCGCTGTGCTCCCAGCTCGTCCTGCACCGTGTTTTACACGGGAACATCTTTTCAACGTCCGCAGCGAATACATCAAGGCAGCTCCACGTCTCCACCACCACTCTCATTTACTCCCTAACCTATTTTTGCTCCCGTTCTTCTCCTGAGCACAAAGGGAACAGTGGGAGCAGGCTGGGCCTTTCAAGTGGCCAAGAAATTCACTCTGAAATTCAGCCCTTGCTCCAAGCACGGCCCGAGACTTGAAGCTGCAGGAAAAATGCCTCCAGCTTCCTTGTGGATTTTACTCACTGCACATGCTGAGAGAAAGAGGCTTACGTGAAACTTTGCTGCAAGAGACAGTTAAAGATGTTTTCTAGACCTGATAATACCCTCACATCCTGATCTGCACTCACAGATAAAAGTTACTTTTGCTACGACAAGAGTTGGAGTGCGACTCGTGCAGAATTCCCTGATAAGGACTAAAGCAGCTGTGCTGAGCAGAGCCTGGCGTGTCAGCTCCAGATGTTCTGACACAGGATTTACAGCTGGAGCAACACAGGAGGCCAATAAATCCCTCAGTGCTGCTGCAGGCCTGGGGGTGTTTATCAAACCCCCAGTTTCTGTGATACCAGTGGCACACGACGGGGACAGGCCCCAGCTCCAGGGGAGGTGTGAGCAGAATTCTTTTCCCTCTGCAGTTTTCCCGCTCCCCTGTAACAGCCACCCCATGCCAACCCCAAGTTCCAGGAATCCTTGGGGAATTCAAGCCTGACCAGGGTGTTTTCCATATGAAAATTCAGCAGCAGGGCCTCAAACTGCTTTGCATGAACGAGGCATCATCTTTTACAGACGCTGTGCTTGGCTCTGGACGTGAACTCCATGTACAACAGCTCTTCCCTGCTGCAGCCTTTCATCTTATCAGCCCTGACTGCAGGGGTGGATTTGGCCCTTGTCATCGTGCATGATATTATGTATGGCTTTCTCATTAGAGAGGGAGAAAACCATCCTGTTCCCAAAGCAAACTGGCTGCCAGAGCCTGGCACGTCCTGCTGGCAGTGCCCGCTGGAGCCGCTCATCCCTTCTCCTCTGCTGAGACCGGCTCAGGCCCAGCCCTTCCTGCCAGCCAGGAGTCCCCAGGCAAACACCGGGGAGCAACAGCGCAGGGAGGCTTCACAGAGTGCCAAAAATAAGGTATTTTATGAGATACCAGCTTGCTCTGACATCCCCAGTGCGTTCTTTCACACCACCACTGTGTCAGTTTATGAAGTGGACCGACTTCAGCAGCGTTGGGCTGGAGTAGCTGCATCAATGGATTTTTCACAAGGATCCTGGACTGCCAAGTTTTGGTTCCATTAATCCACACCCTTCCTAATTTTCAGGCTTTCCTAGATTGCAATGCATCTTCATAAACTATTACCAACTGCATTAAATCATATTAGCAGGGAAGAGATGTTTGCAGAGCAACTCTCCCCATACAATTTCCCCTCCTTATCATCATTCTCAGAGCTGTGTTCTCTGAGAAGATCTGCAGCATAAAATCTCCCTGAATATGAAATTTTCTGAGTAATTCTGTCACAATTCTCCCAGGACGTCCTAGTCAAGGCTGAACAATTCAGTGAAAGCCCTACAGAACAGCAGAGAAATTAATCATGCATTTTTAAGTGTTTTGAACCTCCTTGTAGGATTTAATGAAGAATTCTGGGGAGTTTTTAAATGCATAGGAAAAAAAAACCCTCTCACCTAGTCTATAAATTGAGTTCTTGATGTAAATTAAGCTGATGAATATGAGGGAAGATTTTTCACTATCTAAAGGCAATCCTGAGGCAATCCTTGATGTCTTCTTGCTGGTCTTTGTGATTTTTTTATTGCATCCATCCCCACAGAAGTCAACAGCAGAGGTGTCATTAACTCCACACCAAATCACTTCCAGAGTCTCCTCCTTCCGATTTTTAATGTTCCACAAGTGGAAGTTATCCACTGGCTTCTGCCTGAGCTGGAAATGTTGAGCTCCATTAAAAAATAAACGGTTTTCCTGCATAAAGCAGGGAGTAGCTTGATGCTGAAATAACCCAGGGAAAATGAAGGGGCTTAACAGGCGAAATTGAAAGCAGGTATCCAGTGTGTCGTATCTTCCCGGGAATGCAGCAGGGCCAGGCAGTTAAGAACTTTATGGAGTGGCTGAGAAATGGCCTTTAGCCTGAGATGAATGGGATTGGCTTTAAAACACCCTGGGCACCAGCAGGTGACAGTCGGTAAACTCCAGGATATTGTTTAAGGATTGTGAAAGACGTGGAGGGGCTGGAACGTGTCCAGAAGTGGAAACGGAGCTGGGGAAGGGTTTGGGGCAGCAGGAGGGGCTGAGGGAGCTGGGAAGGGGCTCAGCCTGGAGCAAAGGAGGCTCAGGGGGGCCCTTGTGGCTCTGCACAACTCCTGCCAGGAGGGGACAGCCGGGGGGGTCAGGCTCTGCTCCCAGGAACAGGGACAGGAGGAGAGGGAACGGCCTCAGGCTGGACCAGGGCAGGCTCAGGGTGGATTCAGAAGGAATCTCCCCATGGGAAGGGTTGTAAAACATTGGAATGGGCTGCCCAGGGATGTGGGGGAGTCCCCATCCCTGGAAGTGTTCAAACATGGATGTGGCACTCGAGGACAGGGTTTAGTGGTGCTGGTTTGTGTGGTGGTGCTGGTTTGGCCTGATGACCTTAAAGGTCTTTTCCAACCTCAGCAATTCCATGATTTATGACACAACTTGAGCCAAAATCACAGAAGGAGTGGGCATCCAAAGGGTTTAATACCCACCCAGAACTGGGGCATGAAACCCCCTGCACCCCAACAACCCAACAAAACTTTCAAAACCAACCTTTGTACTTCAAAGACCTCCAAGAATTGATGCCAAGAGGAATCTTTGTTATCCAGCTGCTGAGATAAAGCCATAAATAAAGAGCACAGGGTATTTCTGCTGGTGAGAAGGGGATGCTGGAACAGTGTCTGAGAGAAAGCAGCACGGCACAATTTTGGGAGGACCTCAGAACAAAGAGCTCTACCAACAGCACAGGTGAAACTCTGCCTGTTGAATCATTACCTTAATTTTTTTTAATGGCATGCAAAGACTGTGTCAGTGGCACTTTTCATTATCCACTTCAGCAGCCCAGAACTCCTCGGTAATTATGCCCATCCACTCTGCTTTGACAGTGCTAACGAAGAGAACAAGAGCTGCTGATAGTACAGGGCTCCTTGTAAAGGATTCAAGGCAGCAGGCAATAATCTAAATAGCAAAGCTGATGAGTTTGCACAGTGCCTTGCTGCAGGGAATGTGCATTTTCTCTGGGAGGGAGCAAATACCTCAGACTTGGGGAGCAGGTGTGATACGATGACTTTAAAAGCCATTAAATACAACTCTGACAGTCCCTGCTTTTGTCAAACAAGCAAACAAGTCACCCTCTCTGCCTAAATCTCACTGAAAAGTGCTAAAAATCTCCTTCACTCGCCTTTCCCCCACCTCATACGCTCCCCTTTCCCCATCTCCTTCTCTCACCTGTCCCCATCCCTTCTCTCACCTTTTCCAATCTCTTTTCCTTCCCTTTCTCCATCTCATTCCCTCACCTTTCCCCATCTCCTCTCACCTTTCCCCATCTCCTCTCACCTTTCCCCATCTCCTTCCCCCACCTTTCCCTCATTTCCTTCCCTCACCTTTCCCCATCTCCTTCCCACACCTTTCCCCATCTCCTTCCATCACCTTTCCCCCACCCACCATTACACACAACATTTTTACAAAATGCAATTAAAAACACAACAAAGCCTCAAGAGCAAATCTACAAACTCCCAGACGTGATGTTCCCCACCGCGATAAACTGAATTTCAAAAATGAAAAGGATTCTTAGAGCCCTCATTTGTTTTGTTACAATCCACGGCGTTCCTCTAAGATTAACCCAGAATCTGAAGGAGCTTAAAGGCATTTTCTGTTGAATTTCTGGAACGCAGCTTCAATGAGTTCATTGAACTTGGGGATCAGCACTGCAGCAGTAGAACAGCCAAAGTTAAGGCAAGACAAACTGAGGCATCAATCTGTCTCAGTGCTTGTGAAATGTCTGAAGATTAAGATCCTTGGCCAGATCAAACACCCCAGATTAGCACTAATGACATATTTAAGGCTTTTTCAACCTCCATTCACAGAGAGATCTCCTCATTGCTGCAGATAAAGCTGCCTCATTAGACACTTCTCCATACAAAGGCTTCTAATATTTCTATTTTTCATCTGCCTCATACTTTTAAGCCAAAAAAGAGATGCCTTACTATAAAAATAAAGGAAGTTTTTCATCTATTCACTGGGACACCTGACAGGATTTTGCACATCCGACTTGGAGACCATAAAGAATTTTGAAGAAGCAGCAGTTGGTTAAAAGTCAGCCTCTTGAAAAGGCTAATTTTTTTTTAGGGGCAAAGTATCAAGTTCTACTTCTGATATTGAAAATGCTTCGCAAGACTCAGCTCCTAATCCATCCATCCCCAAAGAAATACAAGCCTGTTTTATCCTAAGAACAGTTTTGGGGGTTATCTATGTTTTGCCACCAGCTCTAAAAATAATATTTGGGTCTCCAAGTATTTTACACACATCAATAAATCCCAAAGGTCCTTCAGACATTTGTTGTGGCAAAAGACAACACCAGGTGGTCCTGCTTGGTGCCAAGGCAAATATTTGGGTTCCAAATCCCTCATTTCATTACAGAATGGTGCTTTTTGGGGAGCAGACAACACAAGGTTTATATTTTTGCCTCGTTCTTCTGATGCCAGAGGAAGGGGAACAGGTTCAGCCTGGGAACCATCTGTGCTCCCCCTTTTCCTGCTGGGAAGGGTGGTCGTGACAGCTCCATCTGGCCTAGAGACCACAAGAAAAGAGTTAAAGTCGTGAATCTCTCTCAACATCTAAGGGCAGAGTGATGTTCAGCAGCTGAGAGGATGTTGGGCAGGGGCCCAATACAGCTGGGGTGCAAAGAGGACTAGGAGTCAGCCATCCTACACCATAAATAGTGCAGAGCCCAGCGTTCGTGGAGCTCCCAAAATTACTCCTGAAAGGTTGAGAGTAACTGTGAAAGTTACTCCTGAAAGCTGGAGAGTAACTTTTAAAGTTACTCCTGAAAGGTCAAGAGTAACTCTCAAAGTTACTCCTTGAAGGTTGAGAGTAACTGTGAAAGTTACTCCTGAAAGCTGGAGAGTAACTCTCAAAGCTACTTCTCAAATGTCCAGAGTAGCTCTCAAAGTTACTCCTGAAAGATTGAGAACAATTTTCAAAGTTATTCCTCAAAGGTCAAGAGTAACATTCCGAGTTAAGCCTCAGAGGTTAAGATTAACAGTTACTCCTCGAAGGTTGAGCGATTCTTTACCATAAAAGATTCTTGGGAAGGGATTAACAGTCGGGATTAACAGTTAATTCAAAGATAAACTTCAGAATCTTGGCTGGCAAAAAAGATCAATTGTGTCCATCTAATTCTTTGGACACAAACCTCTGACCAAACCCAGGAATAAACCTGTATCCAGCTGGACCAGAAGACCCCTTGGGAAGAGGTTCAGGGGTTCCTTGTTGGGTACCCCGCCATCAAACCCTGCTAAGCCACATTTAATATCAGGTTTTGTTAATTCGCTGGTTTATATCAACATTGGTATTTCTCTGCTATAAGCAAAGCTCTGTCCTCAGAAAGAGGATCTCTCCCCAAACTTTTAGTGGAGAAGGAATTCTTG
Source organism: Hypocryptadius cinnamomeus (assembly GCA_013400635.1). Lineage (NCBI taxonomy): Eukaryota > Metazoa > Chordata > Aves > Passeriformes > Zosteropidae > Hypocryptadius > Hypocryptadius cinnamomeus. The sequence goes on from VYZP01075145.1 coordinate 29,696, forward strand.
GTGTCCACAGGAATGGAGTTCACTTCACTGGAGGCAAAAGGGGGGAAAGAAAAGGAAATAATTCCTATTCCCAAAAGCACACGGGAGAACTGGGAGCAGGAATGGAGAGAGAATCAAAATCAAGGTGAACTCAGAGAATCAAAATCAAGGTGAACTCAGAGAATCAAAATCAAGACTAACTCAGAGAATCAAAATCAAGACTAACTCAGAGGCTGAGCCCCCCTCTTGATTCCCTTCTGTGCAGCCCCTGGAGAGCACCTTCCATCAGGTGAGAACATCTTTTTAATCTGCTTGTTTTCACTTGTCATTTCTCCATCCCATCCCCTCGGCGTTCGTCATCCAAGCATTTCCATCCCTCTCGTACCTTTTATCCCATTAGGGGAGTTATAAAGAAATAAATTGGAATCCCAACACACCTACAGCTTGTTCTGAAAGAGACTTAGCACTTGACTCACCTACTTAGATGTCAATTTAACACTCTTAGCTGGATTTAAATTGAGTCAAGACCCATCAGTTTAAGGCAGAATCTCAATCTGCTTCCCCCACACTTGTAAGGATTAGGATGGGAAAAAAAAAATCAAATATTGCTACAACCTGGGAGTGCTCAACAATTCATTCCCTGCCTCATTCATCAGATTTGGGTGGTGCCCAAGCAAGGGATGAGTTTGTTGGGACTCCCCTCTGTTGGTGCATCCTTCTGAACGTGCTCCTCCAGGAAAGGGCAAGCTCCAGGGATTCCCAGGATTTCCCTGCCTGTCCCACAGACACACCAGTTTCTCACAGAACAACAAAGATTTTGTCACTCCTGGCCGTTATTTTCAAACCCATCTTTCTAAATACAAAATCTCTGAGCCTTTCACTCAGACAGCAGCCAAGGAAGGAAGGAAAATGAGGGACCTTTTCCCCAGGGGTTACTCAGGTTTTTCCTGGGAAGAACAGGGCAGGAATTTGTCAGGAGTGGCTGAAAAGCCTGCAAAGGACACATGAAACTGCTCTGAAGTTTCTTCTCCCCACAGTACCCCAAGGCTCTCTGCCACCAGCCACAAACCTCATTTTTGCCTGCTTGTGACCTTTTTGGGGCAGATAATCCCCTCATTTTCAGGATTGAGCATAAAGGTTGCCCAGTCACTAATAGGATTCTGGAATTACTCCTGAGAGGGATGATTTTAGAGATGGTTCTTTTGATGCCAGCATGAGCATTAGGATAAACTCTGTATTTAACCACCATTACCAGTAATATCAGCTGCTCTGAATTACCTGGGACCGAGGTTCAGCGATGCCTGAGAAAATGGGAGTCAGATTTTCCAAAGCAGCCAATAATTCTGTCTAGGTGCTTTTTTAAAATAAGGCTCCCTAACACCCAAGCTTAAAGAGACTCATTTTCCAAGCATATGCAACCATTTCTCCAATTCTGATGCAGAATTCCAACTTCCAATTCACTCATCCCAAAACTGCCAGTTTGGGAAGTTGGGCTGGATGTTTAATTACCTGACAAAAAAAGCAAATCCAGTTCCACCTCTTTGCTACAAACCAGAATCACTCCCTGCAACCCCTCTGCTCCAAATCCCTGAAACGAAAAAAGTGAAAAAAAAAAGAAAAATGAAAGAAAACTTGAGAGCTTCTCTGATCTCTCCCCATCCAGGTTTCCTGTGGATGAGCTGACATCCCAAGGTGATGTTTAGTGCCCCGAAACAACTCAGCACTGCAGTGACATCACTCAAACTTTGTCCCATGCTTCTGTCACAGCCCCACAAGACTTTTCCTGTATTTTCTCTCCCTTTTCCAGTTGTGGAAGCCCCTTTGGCCTCCAGCCAGGCCAGCCCAGCTCACACCACAGGCTCAGGGATTTCCTAAGGACAAAACCCTGCCCCATAATTCGGTGTATTAAGAGCTGTGCCTGTCGTATCTCACTCATTTCCACAGACATAAGAAGTCACATTTAGAAGTCATTTAGCTGAAATGAAATCTTTGCTGGGCTTAATTAACTTAAATATTCATGAAACAGGATAGCAGGGGAGAGTGTTGTTCTTAATCAAAATAGACATCGCTGTTCCATAATGCAAATTCCGATTTCTTCCGTGGACAATGCCAGCTCCTACAACAGCAGCAGCAGCAGCAGCAGGGTTTAATGGCCAGCACTGGAAAATGCAGCTGAAAAGGATTCACGTTGTCTTTTACCTCCTGAACTCGGGGGGAATTTGCTGATCCAAACATGTGCTTAACAATAGCGTGGTGCCTAATGCAGGAGTTACTTCCAGGGCCATTTATCACCATTTGGTCAGGCTGAATGCAGCACCCACCCCCTCTCCAGCCGTGGAAAAAGCTTCCCAAAGGCAGTTCCTCATTCCTGTCTCAAGGCTGTGGCACTTCCACAGCTCCTGGGCTGCTCTGCTGAACACAGAGCTCTGCTCTGATCTGCAGAGCCTTCAGCAAACCCAGTTCTCATGGACCACTCCAGACCTCCAGACTCTGTTCTGATCTGCAGAGCCTTCAGCAAACCCAGTTCTCATGGATCTCTCCAAACTCCTGTCCCAGAGCTCTGTTCTGATCTGCAGAGCCTTCAGCAAACCCAGTTCTCATGGATCATTCCAGACTCCTGTCCCAGAGCTCTATTCTGATCTGCAGAGCCTTGAATAAACCCAGTTCTCATGGATCATTTCAGACTCCTGTCCCAGAGCTCTGCTCTGATCTGCAGAGCCTTGAACAAACCCAGTTCTCATGGATCACTCCAGACTCCTGTCCCAGAGCTCTGTTCTGATCTGCAGAACCTTGAATAAACCCAATTCTAATGGATCATTCCAGACTCCTGTCCCAGAGCTCTGTTCTGATCTGCACAGCCTTCAGCAAACCCAGTTCTCGTGGATCTCCTGCCCCAGAGCTGCTCCCAGCCCCCTGCTCCACCACATCCTCCCGGGACTACCCAGAGCAACTTTTCCTCCTTGTTCCTCCTCCTCCAGCAGTCTCCAGGCCCTGCCCAGCCCCTCAGGGTCCTCTGGGTTCCTTCTCAGTGTTCCACCTAAAGCAGAGGAGCTCCAGGGAAGGCTGAGCATCCCCCAGCCTCCCCAGGCTGCCCCTGGATCCCTGGAAGTGTCCAAGGCCAGGCTGGAGCTCCCTGGGGTGTTGGAAGTTGTCCCTGCACATGGCAGGGGTGGATTGAAATTATCTTTGGGGTCTTTCCCACCCAAGCCATTCAATTTTTCCATGATTCCTCCCTTCCAGCACTAATGTGGTGCCTCTTTTGTGTTCCCCAGCACATTCAGAGCCGAGGTGAGTCCCAAAATCACAACCATGAAGCTGCACCCCCTGCTCAGCCCCTCCAGGGGCAGGCAGAGCTGTCAGGATGGGTTCCAGCCCCTCAGAGCTGGATGGATCCTCAAGTTAAAGTTTCACAGAACCACGGAATACGCTGGGCTGGAATCAAGATCATGAAGTCCAACTCCTGGCCTTGCACAGGACACCCCAAAAATCCCACCCTGTGCCTGAGAGCACACTCCAAACATTCATTAAGTCCAGTTTAATAAGAAAAAAATTCTCTGCTCATTGTCCAAAGAATGCCCAAACTCATTGTCTGAACACTCCTGAGGTTCAGTTTAATAAGAAAAAAAATTTCTCTGCCTCGGAATTCCTGCAGCAAACCCACCCCAGGGTGTGGAGGAAGAAGTGCCCTCTCCTTCCCATGCCACAGTGGATGGGTTTTTTGGAAGCTCTGGCAGGAGTGGCAGCGATGATTCCTCTTCACACAAACCTTTGTAGAGAGGGCAGTGCCCAAGAGTGGGAGATCAAACTGCCCTTCCTTGGCTGCCAGAGGGAAATCCATAAAATTCACCCCCTCTGGCTGGAATTCCTCCCCCTCCTCTGGCCAACCTGGGCTGTTCAGCAGGAAAAATCACACAAGATGTGTGGGGTTGAGAAGTGGAGCAGCAGATTGCCACGATAAGCAGAAAAAACTACTTCAAAAATAGGGACGAAATACAGTTTCACATTTCTGTTAATGGCAGCTTTGGTTTCATTATCTGCCAGCCCCGTGCTCAGCTTTGGATGCAATTAAAATGAGAGAAATAAAATACTCCATGAAAGGAGCAGTGCTTGCTGGTAATGAAATGTTTATGGATCAATTTGTACCCCAGTAAAGAGTGAATGAATTTACTGCAGGAGGAGAGAAAACAAAGTGGAGATAAGCACTGAAAATCACTTGGACTCCAGACATGCACAAAATGTTATTATTTCCCCTCAGAAAAGATAATATTGATTGTAGAGAAGTGTTTGGACAATGCCAACAATGTGTTTTGCTGATAAAATACAATGACCCATTTAGGAGATGTCTGTACAGAAAACAGCACGGGATGAAATAAAACTCCACGTTTCAAATCTCCTTTGATAAATCCCCAGAAGAGAAAACCTTGCCATGACCTCCTCTCCTGCACAGTTCTCCTCTCTCCAGGAAATGGGGCTGGCATTGTGCTAGAGCAGGTGCCCCAACTTTTCCTTAAAATGTGACAAATTTCATCTGTTCCTCCTTCATTTTCCACTTTTAATACAGGCAAAATCCTGTTTGCATATTTACAACAAAAAGCAAAAATTCAATTAAGTTCCTAAGGGCAGGAACAGATTTATTCAGTGCCTGGAATAACAAAAGCCTCAGCTGGGATGAAAGGGAAAAACATCTCCACGATACCAAACATTTAAAGGAAGTTTTGATCTGATGCAGTTTAATGTGTACACAGAGGGGGGGAAATTCTCAGAGAATTTTGCTGCTTTTAACTAAGATGAAATGTTTTATATCCTTGTGGGTTTAGCCACTATTAGGAACAGCATCGGATCACAATCCCACAAAAGAATAACAAAGGTTTGGGGGAAGCAGCGGGACGGCCTCACTGTTATTTTTACAGAAGAAATGAGTTTTTCTCTAATGTGATGGGAAAGAAGAGCTCCATGCAAATCACCAGGAGAGGCTCAGCTTTGTCTTTAAGTTTGGGATGATCCAAATCCTGCTCCTGGCTCAGCCCCAGTGACAGCGGCACCTCAAACCTGGGGGAAAATGGGGCAGGGAGAGAGAGAGGGGGAGGAAGGGAGAGAAAGGTAAAGAAAGGGTGAGAAAGGTAAAAAAAGGGAGAGAAAAGGAGAGAAATGGAGAGAAAGCTATAGAAAGGGGGAGAAAGGGAGAGAAAGGAAGAGAAATGGAGAGAAAGGAAGAGAAAGCTAAAGAAATGGAGAGAAAGGTAAAGAAAGGGAGAGAAAGGGAGAGAAAGGAAGAGGAAGGTAAAGAAAGGGAGAGAAAGGTAAAAAAGGGAAAGAAAGGTAAAGGGAGAGAAAGGGATAGAAAGGGAGAGAAAGGGAAAAAGAAGGGAGAGAAAGGGAGAGAAAGAAAGAAATGGAGAGAAATGGAGAGAAAGGAA
>VYZP01075147.1:0-31696 GCA_013400635.1 Hypocryptadius cinnamomeus
CAAAAAAACCAAACCAAAAAAAAAAAAACCACCAAAAAACCCCAGAAAAAAACAAAACCCACAAGGAGAGGCACAAAGGCTTTAATGTAAAAGAGATTTGTTTGACCTGTTTTTATACTACATTAAATTAGATGTTAAATTTGTCATGGCCAATATATTAGTGACAATATATTAGTGGCAAGAGACAACTTGTAATGTTCCTTGATTTCCTGGTTCTTCAAGAGAAACATGGAACCAGCCAAAGCCTGTTCCATTTCCCTTGGCCAGCCCCGTGGATGGAGATCCAGAACTGGAAAGAGTATTCTGGATTAACCTGAACAAATCTAAGAGGGTACAGATCAGCACAATCCCTGAAAATTCTGCTTCCTATTCAGAAACATCCAAAAGATTAATGACTCTAGACAGATGCAGATAATTTAACACATCTAAAGAGAAAAATATAGACCAGTCCCTCAAAAAAACTTTATGAAGAAATCTCAGAGATTTAAGCAAGGCCTCACAATCATTTGTAATAGCATCATTCTCACACAGATTTTTTTTTTTTCCGTCTGAAAAATATTTTTACATTGGCTTTAACATATTTAAAGGTTCCTATATAGACTTAATTTATTGCAACCTGTTAGGGGAGTTTTTCCTGTGAAAATGGGCTGATCAAAAGTTTATAATATGGGTCATGATCATCCACTGGTGTACTTTCATTTCCTTGGTGGGAAGCTCTCACCAAGTAAGGATTTCAAAAAGAAACCATTCTGTGACAAAGTCACTAATATGAAAAATAGTCACAGTGTCCTCTTTAAGGCACATGGCATTTAGTTTACATTTTAATTACAGAAAATTCTACCACAGTAATTTAAAGGAGAAATAGTTTTCACATTGTGCTCAAGTTTTTTTCCCGAATTGCACATTTGGACACAGTCTCACCGAGAACTTAAGAACGGCTCTCTTCAAAATAAATTGGTACTAAACAAAATACGTTTATTCTCTGTGTATGAAAGTGCATTGTTCAAAACCAGAATGTGAGCAACTTGGAACAAATTTTAGAGCAGATGCACGGGGTAGTGCTGTTAAACAGCAACGCTTTTAAGGCTCTTCAAAGCAGCAGTCCGCAGGCAGTGGGAATGCAGCACCAAGATAAAATACCTATCAGTGGCACTAGAGTTTGCAGCAAAAATAATTGATGGGGAGTTGGGCAGAGTGGATTATAAATTGCAGGGTGCAGGCAGTCATTTCTGGTCAATGTAGATATTAGATATAAGGACAGTTGCTGGTACAATAGAGGGCAGAATAAACCACTAACTAGGAGAATTATATTTTATTGATTGGTAAGAGATAAAACACCTATATTATCCCAAATTAGTTTTTACTGCCTTATGAAGAAAAAAAAATATCTCTTTCTGCAAACCCTGCATCAAATATTAATCAAGCAATAATTAAATAGGATAAAAAAACCTGTCCTGATATTTCACTTGCAATCATTTTCTTGGTATGTAAAATAAGCCAAGCATGACTGAATCAAACTGCAGTACTCTAATACTGGATTTTTAAATTTTAATGTTCTGTTTTATTCCTAAACCCTTATTAGAAATACCACTTTGAACTGGTAACTTCTGGTAGTCTATAGAATGAGAGTGTTGCTCATTCTCAATGCAGTGAGATTTTAGAGCAGGACCAATCCAGTAAAATAAGGCTTTAGATTTCTCTTTGGTATTACCTGAACCATTTCACTTTCACTGCAGGGTTTTTTAATTATGTTTCTATGACAGAATCCCGAGGTCAGAGAGGCAGATACAAGAGAGCATTTACCTCCCCACTCAGCCAGCAGTTACACACGTGCTTAAGTACTTTTTAAAGGCAAGAACTTCTTCACCAGATGCTTGAAGGCTTCCTGGCCTACTGAGGGGTGCACAATTAAGCAGTCAAGATGCAATTATGAGCTCAGGTTCTGCAGCTTCTGTGCTGGACTCTGCCAGTGACTATTTCATTAGCTGTTAATAAATCATTGCAGGTAGAGTGGGCTGTTAGATTAATTGTGGTTAATGGGAAGTTCATGTCTGACATCACAACAAAGTGGGATCTTTAACATGCGATAGATAAGGTAATAAATATCAGGAAAAAAGTCTTTAAGAGATGCTGTTTTAATTATCCTAATTCCTTTGATTTGCACTCTGGAACCCAAGTAACTCCTCCTTTTGCTTTTCATGGATGTCTTGCTGATGGTATATCCCCATAGAGTAACTTCTGCAGATCATGCTATCAGAACAAAGTATTTATGATTTCAATTATAAATTCTTTTGAAAGACTCTAAGGCAGAGAAGTTATAGCCTGTTACAAGTAAGTTGAGTGAGAGTGAAGCTCTTCTCAGCCTGGTAAAAGTCATGGTCAGCTTTACATGGGTTCCAAGTATCTGATTTGAGAAACCAATTATATTAACTACTTATGCACTTAATCCTCTGCAGAATCAGGGTCTTAATATGACAAATACCTTAAAAATAATTTTCAGAATTATTGGTGCTGAAAGAAAAAAAAAGTGCCATAAATGTGCTTGTTCAATAATTAATTCAGGATTTGTGTTGTTTTCAGAGATCACAATTGATGGCCAGCACAAAGTGTCCTGACACATCTGCACTTCAAAGACAAAGTGAGTTTTGTTTAGTTTGAACCTCCACCTCTCACTGCACTAAATTTAAATAATACATAAAACTTATAGCTCTGAGCAAAAGCAGAAATGAGGCAGCAGTCAGAGCCAGAGGGATGCCTGCTCATGGGCTGTGGGGCTCTGCTGGCTCAGAAGCCACAGAGACCAACGTGGCTCCCTGCAAAGCTCCAGCCCTGGCTCATTAACAGCCAAACTGGCAGCCTGACAAGATCCTGCATTTCCCAGCTCTGCACTCCTCCAGCAGCCAGTGTGGAACCTTCCTGCCCAGGGAATTTCTACAATTTCCCTTCCATCAAATCACTTCTGCTGTGAAACATCAAAATCCTGTGAAACGCAGAAGTTGTTGTTTTCCTGCAGACTTGTACAGCTCTGAATTTTTCCATGCATTACCCCTTGTTCCCACTTCTGGGATCAAAGAACATTGTGTTTGGGAGAGAATCTTTCCAAAATTCTGTTATGGCTGCAAACAGATGATGTCCATGGAGCTGAACAAAGCTGCACCTGCTGCAGAGACACACCTGCACTGCAGAGGGATTTGGCTGGGCATCCACTCAGGCCAGGACAATTCTATTATTTCCCCCACTGGTCAGCTGAAGGCAGGCTGCCCAAAAAGCAGAAAAGTTCTCTTTAAAGGAGCAAGAAAAAAAGCAGATGGCCCTGAATAAAGATATCATACTTCAAGAAAATGAAAGTTATTAAAAATGAAAACTGCAGAGTTAAATCGGAGGAAATAAAACACTTTAACTTTGCATGGATGTAATTTAAAGGCTCCATAAAAGACTTGAAACAAACATGGAGCAGATAGAAAAATAGGCTCTAAGCTAGTGACCAGAAACCTTCTCTATCTACTTTCAGAGCACTTAGTTTGTAGCACATAAAATATTGAGCTAAAAGAGAACTATTGATGTAGATGTAATGGATGTGTAAGCAAACTTGCTTTTTGTGTACATCTTAAAAGTAATTTAGAGCCTCATATGTTGGGAATTGCTGAGTCTAATTTTTAGCCTGGAGCAAATTTTTATAGCTAAATATCAAACTCTAATGATAAGGGTTTCTAATGGTCAGGCTTAACTACTTTTCTGCTGCCAGGTATTCTAAATATCCCAGCCTACCTTTCCCAGAGCTGATTCCACAAAACAGGCCGTTCACATTCTTCACATAAACTCGAAATTTCTACAACTTGAAATTAGGCATTATTTGGAGACATTTAAATCTCATCTGTTTTAATGGAGAGCATGTGTTCATTTTCTTTCAAACTACCTTTGAAAGGATCACGAGCAAGTAATTAAAACTATTAGTTGACATTTCAATTCTCAACAGCTCTATCTAGACCAAAATTGTTCTCTTTAGAAATGGTAAAGATATTCAAAACAAATAATTGCGAGTTACTGAGAAAATCGAAACTCTGAGTGCTCTTCATTTCATTCACATTAAACTAACTTCTCTTGACCTCTCAGTTTAAAAACAACACTTTTTTTTTTGCAGTTGGTGTAAAATGAAGTACAAAAGTGCCTATGCTTTTAACCAACTGGGGGCAGAAATGCAAACATAATTTCCTGTGCCTAATAGAAAGCAGTATTCACGTTTCTGGTGGCCAGCTTGGAATAAAAGTGCTGCTATTCTCTAGTGTCATCATTCAGAGAAAGAAGTCCTTCAGAAATGGCACTATGAAAATGTTATTAAAAACTTGTTGCCCATTCCACAAGGCACTGTATTATTTTAATCCTGGACAGGTCAAAGGAATTGACAATAAATCAGGGACAGCCCAGGAGCAGAGTTCTGCCTTCTGCAGGCACAAAAAGACAAAATAACCTCACCAGGAGACACACACATTGCAGGGTGCAAGATTTCCAGGGATGGCAAAGCTTGGCTTTCCCTTTCTTTACCTTGGTGTCTCAGGCCAGGGGCAGAACAGGAAAAAAACCCGAGATTTCCTTACTGTCAGTTGTGCCACACACAGAACATTCCAGGTGTTTCCAGCTGATTGATATATTCTCTGAAACCCTGCCCTGAACACGCAAAAATTGATGAAAAGCATCAGCACTGCAGTCCAAAGAATCAGCTGGCATAAACTGGAATAGAAGTCTTGGGCTTGCATTCTTAATACCTTTTGATTTAATCCAATATATTGAGCAGACAGAAAATATTACCACTTCAATTTTTCAATTAACTGCTGTGGACTAATTGCACTGCTATAATTTATAATCAGCAGAAGGTCCAGTTTTAACAACAGTATGCCAGAGTACAGCATTACACCTCCTTAACTCTTGAAAAGAAAAGAAAAATAAAAAACCTAATAAATTATAAAAGGACTGAATCAAGTATTTTTCACTTAAATGGTTAAGATGATAAATAACTGAAATCCAACATTAACTAAAAATAAAAAAGGAATATTTTCAGTGATTTAAGTCTGTTGATTGCCAAATTAATTGTATTTGCACAGTAATGTTTAAGTACTAGAAACTGCAAAGGAAAAATCCTGAGTATCTATTATGTTAATTTTGATTGCAGACTATTGGGAGAAAGGAAAAGATCAGTCTTTTCCTGCTTTATTTTCTTTAGTATGTGCTTTTCTGTGCACAGTGGTAAGATGAGAGCTCCAGTTGCTATAACAACTTAACTCTGTATTATAATCAACAATCATCTAAGTTTAATTGTCATCCTGCCCTTCTAAACCAACATGTTCAACAGCAGTTGTATGAATTCCATACATTTTGCTACTAAAACCTATCCAACATCTCTAAACAAGCTGGAGTATTCTCACCCATCAGAGTTAGCCTCAAGTTTTGCTTCCCTTCCTTATTGTGGTAGTACACCATTCCAAATGCTTTGCTCTGCCCATGAGAGCATGTCCTTGGACACTGATTAAATCCAAAACTGAATATGAGACAGAACTGAAACTCTCTGAAACAAAATAAATTAAAATAGTAATTCAAAATTGAAAGCATACAATTTTTTTTTTTTCCTGAGAGTATGAATTTCCCAACTTTATACAAAAGAAATTCTAATTAGGTTACAACAAGAGTTAAGTCAGACATAAAAAATAAAGTAATGAGAAGAGAGAATGGATCACCCAGTGAACTTTAAAATCTAGTGTTGCAGAAAGACTTCAAAGACTATTTCCAACTTAATAATGAAATATGAAAATTTCTATTGTCAGTCTCACTAATGTTTTATTTAAGTAATCAAAAAATCATTTTTGAAAAATGGAAAATTTGTTACCATTCTTCAAATATTCTGTAATTCAGGCCCTGTGGGCTCAGAATAAAATTAAGCCTTATCATTTACCCATTAATTATGATGCTGAGCTGTATTAACAGGCCTGGTAAGTGACAGCAGAAACAGACAATCAGAGCAGGAGGAAAAAAAGGAATCAGCATCAAATAAGCCATGGTTAAACAGAAGCTAAAAGAGGTATTTTTACATAAGGTAGGAAAGATAAACAAGTGATGCAGCATTAACTGAGATAATTGATTCTTTCTGAACAAAAACAAGGCAGGCTCAAATTGTACTTAAACTCATGGACTTCTGCAGTCACTGTTTCCTGCCTCGTGCCCTACATCTCTTTTATCGCCCAGGAACTTGCAAATAATGCAGCAGCAGCCCAGAGCAACACTAAAACCATCAGGTGCATGACCTCACTTTCATTTATAGCACAAGCTGAGATCCCAGAAAACTGTTTCAATGCAATAGTGGAAGATAAAGCAAAGCATAAAACTGGATAGCACAAATGATTCAGCCCCAGCCAAAACTTCTGGCAAAGTAGGAATTTGCTAACTCCACGTCTCTGAGTGCCTTACAGTGAAAATGAAGCAGATGCATGAGAAACATGAGAAACATGAGAAACATGAGAATCCAAGAATTTGCCTGCAAACAAGGGTGTGGGTGCAGCTATGAGAAAAACAATCTCCCATTGTGCAATCTTACCAGGCTGTAGAACAATCAAAAATATACAGTCTATTCAAACCTTTGCATCTATTTATTTGTCTATTTCATTCAATTATAATGAATATTTACAATAAATGAATATTATTTATAGATATATAAATGCATAAGGACTTTATCAGGAAGTCACTGCAAAAACGAATTTTGCTGAATTTTTGGACAGCGACTGAAGAGTTCTTTTATCAGAAATCAACAATTCTAAAACACAATAATTAAATAAGAACAACTGATATTGAGGCCCACTTGGCAGAATTGTAGTGCTGAAGAAATGAGCTTTGACTTCTGTTCCAAAAGCAGCATTTCATAACACAGCAAAAACTGGCTTTCTTTTGATCTTAGTTTATTAGATCCAGATCAGAGAACAGAACGAACTATTTACCTTTAAAAAGTAATATCTTTTTGATTATATGTCACAGCAGAAACCTTATCTTTGTCTGGCAAGTTGGAGACTAATGACAACAACATCAGGAGCCTTGTGAACCTTGACAGTGGCTCAGCCAATTAGGGGATGAACGATGAAGATGGAAACTTCTCCACTCCTCTGCCACGTTTCTGCAACCATAATTCTGCAAATCTAAATGGAGTCATTGCTTTTCACCCCCGTGGGCAGAGCCATAATTCCTCACATCTCCATTCTAACTGCGTTTTCTAATAGCTCCATCCATTTCTCAATCTCCCTAATAAGATTGCCACGGAGGACAGCTTGTCTCTGGCACATTTCTCTTCCAAAAGGACAAAAATCATCATTCAGCCTTTCAGCCTCGCATTTGGGTCATCAGAACTTGTCAAATTAAACAAACTAATATTGCAGTTGGAGGTGAAAAATGAAAGAGACAAAAGGAGGCTCTGTGCTTCCTGGGGCTTCCACATTTGGTAAAGTCAAATATGTTTGAAAAGTAACTCCTCACCTCTGAAACACAGAGGAGCATTTATTAGACTCAGATACTTGGAATTCTCAATTCTTGGAATTCATTGTGTGCTGTGAAAATATGCACATTTAGAACTAAAAATTGTAATGAAGTACAACTGCACACAGTAATACCGGAATGGAGAAAACAATATTTTGAATTAACATGAGCAGTTTTGAGATAATTTTTTCAGGAAAAACAGAAGCCAAAAAAGTCTCAGTTGGAAAAAAAAAATCCAGAAAAACCCAACAAGCTTTTAATGTTCCCAAAAAGGCTACAGGAAAAAAAAAAAAAAAAAAAAGGCAGTGCAGAAATAAATGCATTTTCCAATCAAGTCAGAGAAGACTATTCTTGATTACACCAATGGTCTCTCACTACAATATGTAACATTTTCAGCTTAGAGTAGCAACACAGAAATTGCTAAAAACTTTATTTTAAAAACACAGCAAGCGAGAAGCTTGCCTTAATTTTTATGTACGTGAAATACCTCTGTCATCTCATTTCTCTTAATTATTATGCATTAACAGACATGAACCATCCCCACACATTGGTTTAAAAACTGCATCTCTTTGGAGAAATTAAAAAAAAAATCCATTAAAAACCTAAAGCTCTACAACAGCTTTAATTCCAAGTCTGATAAACCAACATAAAGTAGGAAGAATCTGGGTGTAATTTTTCTGCTACTCAGTCAATATACACATTTTCCTCTTTTAATTAGATATTCCTAGTAATTTTATTTTCTCCTAATTCCACCAAATGTGAGAGTTATTAAAGCTAAATTAACACACTTTTTTCTGTAATGTTTTTTTAAATTCTCATTTTCACTGTGTCCAAGGTGCCCATTTCAACCAGCTCTTGAGGAAACAGAACATTATTCACATATTCTGCTACCTGCTCCTACCACAGCAAATTCAATTGCCTCACAGTTCAAAGACTGAGAAGAAAAGAAATCTTCAGATTCATTGTTCATTTGTAAAGAGCAAATGGAAACAGAAACTGAAGAGAGGACTTGGATTTTGATAGAGTTGACTTTCTTTGAAGGAGAGAAAATATCAGAGAGTGCAAATATTGCAGTGAGTGAAAATAGGGTCGACATCACAAGGAATGTTTGTTGTCTGATAGAAAACGTGCCTTTGAAAAGTTAGCAACAATATCAAAAGCTCAGGGATTGTCTGCAGTGCTCTGTACAGGCTGGTACAATCCAAACCATCCAATTCTTTTAAGACAGTAAACTCCAATTACTTGGAATCAGATGCAGTTGACTGCAGTTCTTTGCATGACATTTTGAAATTGAGAACAAATCCTGTTTGCTGACATTTTGCAGTATCCACAGTCTGAGTGAACAACAGCATCTGTATCTGAGAGTATAAAATTATAAAACAATGGAATTCCAAATGCAGTTCTTCTCTAGTCACGGATTCTCAGACAGAGCCAAGGAACCAGGCAGTGCTGGGAGAACATTTCCTTAAATAACTTATTAAAACACTGCCTTGATTTTAAAAAAATTTGAAGTGAATTTCTTCTTTAGGCAAATACTGATTGTAAAAAAAAAATCCAAAACACTGGCTCATTACTTTTCAGAGGAAAAAAAGATTTTTCCCCAAAATGGTTAAAAAAAAAAAAAATAGCGAGTATAAAATACCAGAATATTTCCTGGAAGTTGTGGAATAATTCTACCTGAAGGTACCTTTTTCTTTCATGTGCTGTTTGATAATTCTGTACATGACCTGTGTATTTTTTGGACAGATGGACAGGAGGCAGGAGGGTGCCCAGGCAGGCCAGAGGGACAGTTCCTGCCATGGCACGTCATGCCCAGAGCCACCAGGGGTGGCCAAGGGCCTTTCCAAAGTCTCCCTTGCTCAAGGACAGGCTGGGCATTGGTGTCCCTGGGGGAGTGGCAGTCACCTGTGTTTTCAGTCAGTTTTTAATTCCTCTTTATTAAACTTTGCCGTGTCACGTGAATTTCCGTTCTGTTCCTCTTTATCTTCTGCACCACCCTGGGAACAGGGGGTGGGAGAGTGGCTGTGCCGTCCTGGGCTGCTGCCAGGTCAAGCAAACCCCTTGGAGCTCCTGCTGGGTGGGACATGACCCTGCTGGTGTTCTTTGGGTGGAAACCTCTGAACACTGCCCCATCCAGGCCAGCTGTCTCAGCCAACTTCGCCCTGATTTGACATTCAATGTTCATGGTACAAAATTCCTCCTAGTAAAGCAGAACCCAGGATAAAGCAGTGAAAGTCAGTATATGCAAAATAATTTCTGTTATGTTCAAATGAATATTTTTAGAGGAAAATGTACTGATTAAATCTGGAGCTCCAAAATAACACCTTTATTTTTTTTTTTTTTTGCTTTGCTATATGCATTTCAGTGCTTTTGTGTAGCTACTTCACAACCTGACAGCCACATTCACGATATTTTTAATTAAAAGACAGTAAACACTTCAAAGAACAGCTAGCCACACTGCCACTTTGCAGCTTCCTCTGTTGTACCTGAGTAATGGCAGGAGCTGCACACCACTGACACCTTCCTGGTTCTCTGAAAGCCTCCACCAGCTACAGCATCCTCAAATTACTAAATTTAAGCTTTTGGTGATTTCTGGTTCTTCTATGTGCTCTTGTTGGAACCAAAAGGGACAATCTTGAGAAAGAATTAGTTGTTGGGTCAAGAAGCACAACTGCATCAGCACAGGCATTTCACATTCTCACTTTAGGTTTAGTCTTCAAAGAAAAAGGTTAATTCTCTCACACAAAATACACCTCTTCAGTTATAAACCATTTGATTCACTCTCAAAATGAAGAATCATTTGATACATTTCTCTTAAAGCTATCCTGTTTTTTAAATCTTTTTGGCAATGTAGCCAGATTTCAGGAGTTTAAATTCTATACAGCAAATTCTGCAAATGGCAAATTGATTTTAGACTCAGACCCAACTGCCCAGGTGTTTGATCCCCTCCTGCCATTCAGCTAAAAGGATCGAAAAGCCATTTATAGAATATTCCCAATGACCATGGGGATGATAAGAATAATACCCCAATAACACCCTTTGCCCAAAGGTGATGGAGGCAGTTAATATAGACCCAGGTGAACTGCTTTGAGTCTCGCACTTGGAGTTTTGTGCCACTTCTGGCAAGAAAAGTGAAGTTTGTATTTCAAACACTGCACCATTCTTTTTAGGTCATGCATATTTTCACCAATAATAGTTTAATGAAGTATAGGAATCAATTTCTGCCTGCTCATTCTGGCTGCAAAAAATCCCATAATTCCTAAACTACACTGTTCCTGCCCACTGCATGCTAAAACCAGGTTAAGTGAGATTAGTACCGAAAACAGGCTAAAAATAGATTCCTACACCAGAGAGAGATAGATTTAAATGTTGTATATTCTGAAGGAGGAGCAGGGGGAGAGGGGACTAAGAGGTCTCACAAGGGGGATTAGATTTGCTACTTAATAAAATATTGAGTGACAATCAATCAAGCTGGAATATGAGGGAAGCAGAACTGCTCTTTTAGGATTTGTTTTCTTCAGAATTTGCATTCCTTTCTGCATGCTTGGGAGACACACGTGTGTTGGCTTTTTAATGATTAGAAATGGCTTTGATCTTGACTACTTGAAGGAACATGAAGATATAAATAGTGTGAGTGGATACGATTAATCCCAGTCATGACAAACAGAACAAAAATCCAAGATAAGCTTTTCTGAAATTTTCAAATACACCTTCAGAAGTTCAGTCTTAAGCTCGTGCCATTCCTACAGGAATGATTTGTGGGAAAGGTCAGGAACACACCATGTTCAGGGCCCAAAACACCACCAGTGCCAGTTTATCAAAGATAAGAGAGCAGCAAATCAGAAAAATCAGCTTTCTGCTTGAGTGGCTGCCACTTTGTTTTGAGATGGATGAGGGAGCAAGGAAACATCCTTCCTGCTGCAATATCACTGCCAAAAAACCCAAATAACCTGGGATGGTCAGGTATGACAATGAAAATAACCCACGATAAAAGGAAATGCCACCAGGAGATAATAAGTGCCCAGTGGGCAGGGTTTGGTGGGGATTGGTGAGGTGTGAATGTGGAACTCTTATTAGAGGAATTTTTATCCAGACAGCTTCAAAAAGTGGCCCTAAATTGTCACTAAAATGATGACATTTTCTGTATCTGTGTGAGAGGGCAATAAAGTGAGAGGAGCAGCTGTTACAATTAAAAGAAGAAATTTTTAAAGGCAAAACATAAAAAAAAACCCAAGAAAACTCTACAAGGCAACACATTTATTGGATCTTAGGGTCTCATCTCCTCAGTGCAGGAGCCCAGAGCTCCAGGAGATGCCTGGCCCACAAAGTGGTAACTTTCAAAGTCCTTCTGTCTTGGGATAGCACTCCTGAAACTGAGCTCTCAGCCCCTCAGGGGCATAAGATATGTAAAATATCAAATAAAACAATAAAAAATAAAATATAGGTGTGCTTGTATAAATATATATATACGTGTGTGTGTGTGTGTGTATTCTGACCTAAATTCTAAATCTACTTCTTTTCAACAGCAGTTTTAATGAATGAAGTTGATTACTTCCAGTGAAACTACAGAAAATTAAATGGCATATCAGAATTAAAGGAAAAAGAATGGACCAATTGCTCCAACAATTAAAGGAAAATTTTAGAGAATTCTTCTGCATTTTTCAGTACTCAGTTGACTGAAGGACAAATTCTCCTTTTTCCCTTGTGAGCTACCCTATTCTTTTTCATGGATTCTTTGTATTCAGGGGTTATTCAACTAAGAAAATTAACTTGCAGACTAAGTACAGTATGGCAAAAAAAGAGAATTAACTAATCAGTGAAAAAAATCAAAGCTCTTATTTCAATCAAAACTGCCAAGTCATGGAGGAAAGACAATATAATGCCATAATGAATATTTTCAGTAGTTTCTTCACATGAAGAAAAATTATTAATTAGTTACTTTACCTTACCCCCTTTCTACTTTTAATGTATTCCCACACTAATGTCTTCAATTTTAAAGAGAAATATAAAACCACAAAGCCTACACCCCACTCCTCATAAGCTAATGAATCTGTAAACTGAAACTATTTCATTTCTTAAAATAAAATGAATAATAATTTTGACCATCCCTATGCAAGCTATTTGTTAGAAAAATACTTTCACTAATTGCAGTTTGAAAGGAATAGTACACAAAATAGCTGTAGCTACCCAGGGAATTCTGTATTTCAGTGATATCTTTCAATACTAAGCATGTTTGTACTCAATGCAGGAGCAGAATCCCTTCATTAAGTTATTTGTGCCATCTTTGGATATCTCCAACAAATTATAAAGCTTTGATCTTCTAGAAAACACAACAGATAGGCAAATAAGATGCTAATATTATGGGATTGTTATTTTCAAACCATTTGAGAAAACTTCCACCCACCCAAGTGCACACACATCAGAGAATGCTGTATCTATAAAATTAGAGTTCAGCATCCCATTGAGAAGATGCTGGAATACAAACTCCTCTGGTTCACTCCTAAATTCCTCTAAAGACCAAGCAATACTTTTAAATTTTCTGTAACAGCTTCTTTTACTTGGGAAAATGGGAGGAAGGTTTGTCCTCAGTATGATGCATCACTAACTTTCTCCTTGTTATTGAAATTGTCTTCCCAAGTCTCCCTGACTGCACTTGGGCCAGAAGAGCCATTTGGCAATAAAACTCTGAGAAACACAAACAAAACCAAAGTTCCAAACCAAACAAGTATGCCAAACAGAAAACTGGAGGGCCAGCAGAACAAACAGACAAACAAACAATTCCAGCAGCTTTATTTGAGCAGCTCTTGACTTGGATCAACCCCTGGAAACATCTGGAAGGAACCTCTCTGATCCACATCACCAGGGTTTCCCTCAGCCCAGCTCCCCAGCTGATCAGTTTTCCTGGCTTTCAGATAATATTCCTCATCCATCTGGAACTGTCTCTACAAAGCCCTAAGGAAGTTTTGCAACATTATAAAGGGTAATTAAAAATGTTCTCCAAACAAGGATCCCTTCAGGGAGCAGGATGAGGAGAAACTTTGCTGTGTGATGTGATCATAGGCAGGATTATCACCAGCACAGGCACTGACAATGCCTGACAGCAATAATAAAAAAAACTTCTAATAAAATGTACATCATTTACCAAGGAGTGCATGAGTTTGGTGACCCACAGATGGACCTGTAAACTAGGATCTCTAAACCTAAGTGAGTAGATAAGGGTGTAGCTGGATGGTGTTTGAACATCCTGTGACAGTGGGACAAGACCAGATAAAGATATAGGTAAAGAAAAGATAAAGATAGATAAAGAAAACCCAAGCCTTACATTTAAGTGAGATGATGACATATCTGTGCAATTTGTCTGCTGGAAGTTTTGAGTAAATTTGAAAAGAATACTGAAATAAATGTATTTATAAAGCAAGCCTAACAAAGGAAAAACAAAGCTACCAGCACTTCCGCAAAAAAAAACTCCCCTCAAAACAACAGATGATATAAATTTAATCACTTTTTTCTCTGAGGAATTGTGCTCTAACCCTGTTCAGGGCACAGCAGAGGGATTTTAGCCTGACAGCTGACAATGCATGGTGCTTACCTGGCCTGCTCTCAGCCTGGCAAAAAGCCCTGTGTGCCTCCTGCAGTTACATGGCTGGCCTGAGACTTAAAATTCCCCCACTGCATTTTACAGCTTCAAAGATACAAAACTTTAATCTTTGACAATTACAGATTAACTCTGCTGCTCGTGGAAGGAGAGGTCATGGCATGAAAGGTACAAACAAGGCACATATTATGCACATGGTGGCTCTCTAACATTAAAAGAAAGCTTCAAAACTTCAAAATTATATATTTATAGATCTCCTTGTTTGTACTCCTTGGGCTCAGGATTTCAACTATCTTTTGCAATTAAATCTATCAAACTTCAAGCTCCCAATTAAAAATTTTCAAATGCATTATGCTCCAGGGTGTCTGAAATTAAAAACCACTTTACATGTTTGTCAAGTTCTCTTGTAATTTTTCCAGTGTTGCTCTTTCTACTGTGATAAGTGCTGCCAACCCCTTTCCATTTATGCTCCACAACAAAGGAGAAAATAAACAAAACTCCTTCAGACAGCTCATTCTGAATGATGAGGTTTTGTTTCAGGCTGCTCTTACCCTTCCCAGACATCAATTCTCAGGAGAGGGACAAGGAGGAACCAGAGGATGTCTCCATGTGGCCACTCCTGCTACAGCCTCAGGAGAGGGAAGCTGGAAGCAGGAATGAAATAATTTCAATTTTCTTTTATTCCACATTCTTTGGTGGAGAATTGATTAAAAATGGTGCTGGCCTGCAAAGAGTGCTCATTATAAGATCTTGATCCCTGTGTTTTCCTTGAGCATGAGGATACAGCCAGTTCCTAATTTTCCTAAGCACATGTGGAAGAAAAAAAACCCACAACTAATTCCAAGACTGAGAAATCACTAAACCTTTACAGTTTGTTTCCTCACAAAGTCTTCTGAACCTGAATACCTCCTACAGGATGGTCCAAGTAAATACATCTATACATAAAACAAGTTTATTTCTGCCAGGTTAGTAGAGTATTCCTGAAATAAACTCTTTCATGGGGATTTTGTGGCATGTGTCCTACCACGGAAATGAAAATTTTGTGTCTTGTGCTCCCCACCTCTCACTACTAATCAGCACAAGAGAGAACCTAAAAATAATGTGGTTTCTTAAGGAAGGCTATGGAAGGAGACATCCATTCAAAGACATGGTTCTCAATTCATCCAAGTATAAATTTACAAAAAAAAAGGAAAAAAAAGTGACCAATCTTGTTTAGCCACCAGTAGACACTGAATGGAAAAGTTCCAGTGGGAGATGCTGAACAGATCCATTGGAACTGCAGGAGCTGCAATTCCCTTTTTCCCTCCAATGGCTTCACTCACCTCCAGAGAAAGATGAAAAGACTTCAAAACCAAAACCACTGAGGATGACAGAGACAGAAAATGATCCAGCTAAAATCTTCCTTTGCCATGGAATAACTCTGTAGGTAACGCTATTAATTAACCAATTTCATTTCTGTTACCTTCAATGCCTATTTTATCTTCAACAGGAAAAGACAGAGACAACAGAGGACCCCAAACTGGCATTTCCCTGTAAATGCAAAATATTGTGTATTTGGGAGACAAATAGCAGTTAAAAGAGAAATATGAATGCAGTTCATATGAAAACAGTGCAGCACAAGCAGAAGTCACATACTGGGCATAAAAGGAATATGCAGAGCCTTAATTATGAATTACACTCAAATTGTATAATGCTAGAGGCAGATCAGAATCCTTTCTTTTTCTCTTCCCATCAATTATATAAGGCACATTTTTTGCCCCCAACACAAGTTGCATTTTGCCAGCAATATTTACAATGTGTCTGTAGTATTTTGCTTACTTACTTTTGCAAAACATCCTGTTTTGATATTACATTCCTACCACAGGCCATTGGATATCAAAACATGCTCGGAGAGAATACTAAATATATTTTCAGATATCTGGGCATGACTTTTCCTAGTGAGGAAGCAACTGGAAGGGATGACAGGAGGAAATGACCTGTCAGTCGTCAGAAAAGAACTTTAAACCAAGTCATGCACTTGCTGTGTTTATGATGACAGGTCAGTTGTTCCTTTGGGTTTGAGGGATGTGGGTTTTTTTTCCTGCCACCAAGATAAACATCTTGTATTTTAATATTATTAGACTGCATAACACAGTGCCCTCTCACTAGTAAGGGAATTCATTTCCTGAATGCAAACTAGATTGCAGAAGAGGTTAATCAGCAGAATAGA
Organism: Hypocryptadius cinnamomeus; assembly: GCA_013400635.1. NCBI lineage: Eukaryota > Metazoa > Chordata > Aves > Passeriformes > Zosteropidae > Hypocryptadius > Hypocryptadius cinnamomeus. The sequence goes on from VYZP01075147.1 coordinate 16,314, forward strand.
GAATTATTCATTTCATGTAGGCTATGAATTTAACAACATGCACTTATTTTTCTTTTTGGCTCTTATCCAGATACTCTTCTTTGTACATAAAGCTTTGGTCCCCAGCACACCTGTCAATTGTTGGAAAAAACCACAAAATATTCTAAAACCTCATAAAAAGAGAGAACAGCAGCACCAATTAGAACACACTTATTGAACGATCTCCTGTAGGCCTCTTCCTCAGAGAAACCAGTTTTATTTCACTTCTAGCATGACTCTAGCACAAAATGACTGACCATTGCATTAAAAGTCGCCCAAAGCACATATTTTGGCCAGCTAATCCAACAAAACTACATTTTTATCAATATCCTATTGCATGATGGGCAAACTGTCAGCCTCACTGCTTTCCCACAGAGATTAAGTTAATTTTGATGAGAACAACTCTGAAGTTTAGGATTCTATTCTGTAAAACCAAGTCACATCAGGCAGTGGGGGAAGTTTCCCTCTGAGCTGCCTGCTCCAGGAGGCAGCTCACCCTCACCCCAGACTGGAGGGGGATGAAGTGGAGCACCAGCCTGCATTGGGGCACATCATGAGAGAGCTGAACTGGACTCCAGGAGAACAAAAGATCCTCCAGCACTTCTCTGCTTCCCCAGGAAAGGCAGAGAAACAACACAGCAGCACATATCTGGGGGCCTGCACATGCTGTGCCTCCAGAAGCACAAAGGAACAAACACTTCCCTCTCCCTCTCTCTTTAAAAAGATCCAAAACATTTCTTTTTATTTCAGGCAGCTGAGGAGTGTTAGAACTAAACCAATAGCTTTTTAAAACTCTAAATGTACTAGAGAACACTGGGGAACTGAAAAGCACCATATCCTTGAAGAAGGGAAAATACAATATAAATCCAAAGCTTAGGAGCAAGAGAACATCATCAAGATGATGCTGTTTTAACCTAAGTACAAGAAACTTCTTTTATTTATAACACAGAAACACTGAAATGCAGTTTTTGAAATGCTGATTTAATTCCAACTGTACCCACAGTTTTTAAATCTCACCTCTTCAGCTGCTGATTTGGGATTTCAGCACTGCAGAGCAGCCAAGTTCAGGCGAACAAGAGAACAAATGCTTTCAAGACTTCCTGTTCTGCTTGACTTGCTCACTTGGAGAAAATTCAAACCAATAAAAGGAAACAAAGGGGTACTTTTTTTCCCAGGCTATAGTTGCTCTGTTTGACTGATTCCTGACCATCCTATTAAGAAATCTTCCAAGCTTACCAGCAAATGCAATAAACAATACTACTTCAGGAATTTGTTCTACAAACTTCTGCCCTTAAAAGTTTATCAGTAGCCTCTGGGTTGGTGAAATACTTTCAGTTTTCTTTCATTCCACATTCTTGGGTGGACAGTTGCTTAAAAATGGTGCTGGCCTGCCACGATTGCTCATTACAGTTTCATCTGCTTGTATTTGTGGTTTCCTTGACCATCAAGCCCTTACCAGGTTTCTGTCAATCCCCCTCTCAAATCTTCTGCTGAGAGTTTTCACCTCAGTGCAAACCCCAGAACCAGCACCTATTTCAGGCAGGATTTCAGTGTGGCCCATGCTTTAAGGAACAAAAGATGCTGTTCCAGTCAGGCACAATGATTTGGTCACATATCTGTTTCACAAAATGCTCCTCTAAGGGTTGCAGCAAGATTTCTCTGCAGGAGCACATTCTTTTTTAAGCTCCTGGAATTTAGGAACAGCTACCAGTGGCTAACCTGTAAACAGAGGCATTTCCCATGTACTGCTTGACATTCCCAGAGTTTTGTGGATTTATTGTCAGGAATGAGATGTTAACAGTCCTCCTCGATGGGAGTTGCAAGTAAATATGTTAACTGATCTCATTTAAATAAATCAATACTGAGCACTTAGGTGCAACTCCTCTGTATAATTCAATCACAGAAGAGGATGTCTGGTGCTATCCCCTGAAGGAAATCAGCCAGGGAGAAGCCTGGAGCTAACAAGTGCAATTCCTGCAAAATTCCAAAGGGGCAGGTAGAGACAGAAGCATCTCAGAGAGCTGGGGCAGCTCTGCACCTACTGCAGAGCACAGCCCTGTGTCCTCCCAGAAAAGTTGCAGGAGGAATGCTGCTGTTTATTTTGCTCCTGCCACTCTTCAAGGAAATAGAAAACATTCTATTCCTTTAGAAAGAAATGAATTGCAGTAAGAAAATCCCCAGCTTGCTGTCACTATTCCTCAGCCAAACAAGCAGCAGCTTACACGAGCAGACAGGAATATCCCTATCTAAGCTCTGCTTTGAGCCCTAAGGGCCTTCCAGGACCCAGAAACTTGTGACTTTCAGCAGGTTTTCTCATTGAGGGGAACAAATCTGCTTGCTGCAACTACTCATCTTAAAGAGCTTGCAGGATTTCTAGTTGGCAGGCTAAAAGAAGTGACATTTGACAAGTTATTCCTCAGTGAAGCATAACTGGCAGGGTTAGTCGGTCACTGGTGAGCTTGTTCCCTAATTGCACAGGGGACAAGGCTTGTGCTTCCTGAATGACAAACTCGCCAGCCTGGCCAACATGATCCTTTCCTTTAGATACAGCTCTGCCCTGAAGAAAGCACCAGCAAAGCACAGAACCTGACACACAAAATCTTGAGACATTGGGTAGATTAAACTGACCTATTTGTTTTTCAAACCCTGTGTTTTCATTCCTCATCAGTAAAACGTGTGAAAGGTAAATCCTTGAATGGATTTAATTCACTTTTTGGACAGGAATAAGTTCTTTCAGCATAAAAGAATTTTGCTAAATAGACGTGGTTTTTTTCTTGTACAGAAAATACAATATTTTGTAATATTTTCTCTTATTTTTAGTAGAATCCCACCACAGATATAGTCCTTTACAGAGATACAGTCTGCACTGCCACCTCTGATGAATGCCACAACTGGCACAGAGAATCAGAATATTGCAACATCAAATGAAAATGAAGGGACACATGTCAGAGGCAGTGATGCCCTGTTGCAGCAGATTAAACTAGCAATTGAAATGAGTAGATCTGTAGAATTTATTTGTACTATTTTATCTCTTCCTAATTATCATTAACCTGAAAACTATGACATTTTTCACTGAGTGAAAAGCCATATTTAAATATCTGCTTCCTCCTTTTAGACTGACAATGCCATATTAACCAAACAGGTTTTCCAGGTTTTAAGAACAAATGTAACATTTAGACTTCACAAGGACATAAAATGCATTCAGATCTTACTTCACATTCAAATACCTCCATGCATAATATCCATTAGACTGAATTCAAATGGCCATTCTGGGTGCCAGGTCAGCTGTGTCAGCCTTTGAAGTTACCCATGAAGAATAACAATTCCAGCTTTTGTCTGCCTACCAGACAGACTTCCCAGCACAGCTGAGCCAAGGAACAGCTCCCAGAGAGTCAGGGCTGCAGAGTGTGACCAGCACACACTGGAGCAGGCTGGGAGTGCACCAGAGCCACCCAGAGCTGCCAGAGTGTCACCGTGATATTTTCTGAAAAATCCCTTCGCCAGGATTTCTTCTCCTGGGAAGCTGAAAAGCCTCAGAGAGGAATGAAAACAATAATTATCTGATTGCTTCTCCTGGTTTTGCTGCTTTGGAATGTGGTCTGGAGATTGTTTACCAACTGGTCATTGTTTGATCGGTCTCATGTGAATTGTTTTTACTTAATGACCAATCACCATCCAACTGTGTCAGGACTCTAGAAACAGTCATGAGTTTTCATTATCATTCTGGTTAAACCTTCTGTCTGTATCCTTCCTCTATTTTTTAGTATAGTTTTAGTATAGCATTCTATAATATAATAAATATAATATAATATAATTAATATAATATACTATAATAATGAATTAGCCTTCTAAGAACATGAAGTCAGATTACTGTGTCAGGACTCTAGAAACAGTCATGAGTTTTCATTATCATTCTGGTTAAACCTTCTGTCTGTATCCTTCCTCTATTTTTTAGTATAGTTTTAGTATAGCATTCTATAATATAATAAATATAATATAATATAATTAATATAATATACTATAATAATGAATTAGCCTTCTAAGAACATGAAGTCAGATTCAATCATTCCTCCTCTGTCCGGGCACCCCAGAAACTATCACACCAGAGCACTACAGGTTCAGCAGGAGCACTCTAAGGTGGCTCCTGCAGCTCCTTGGCCAGGCTGGCAGGGTGTGGATCTGCTCTGGAATGTGGAGCTGAGGCTCAGCAGCTGATCAAGGTGGGTTTGCACCGCAGGAGCTCTGACAAGCTGAGCTGAGGGAACAATTTCTTATTGTTCCTCCGTCCAGCCCACACAGGCAGCACTGGCTGAGGCAGGAAGGTGGGACAGGGATGTGTGATCTGAGTACTGTGCCTCCTTCAGCTGACAACTCACATTCCTGCAGCTCCTGCCTGCTCTTTATGAGCCTGATGAACATTCTTAACCAAGAGAAAAAGTGCCATGATTCAGAGAGAAAGGAGGAAAACAAAAATTATCTACAAAGCTGGAGCCACTGCTATCAGAAAGCATCAGACATGAGTGAGGTTACAGGGTGAGTCACAAGCTGTTCTGAGAGAAGACATCTGCATATTTCTGCCCAGGATCAGAAAGGAAGGGACACAAAATAAAAAATTCCTTCATGGTTTTCAGAAAAGTTTATTCTGAGTGTACCAAGGTCACCTAAATGTCACAGCTGTCACAAACTGCTCAGGGTTTATAATGCTCCTAAATTTCACAGGTAAGCTGGATTACAAGAGCACTAACCCCTTTTTTAACTTTGTACTTCATGTAATAAGAGTACTATCTTCAATCTAGTTTTGACTGGATTCCAAGTCTTCTGTTATATGAGCATTACGTAGCTGAGTCGTGTATTATCAGCGTTCTCTTGACCCTTATCACCCTTTTATCCTCAATAATATTCACTCAAAATTCACAAATAATTTGGTGACATTTAGCAAGCCATCTCAGCATCAGAGTGAAAGTTTTTTCAAGAAAGCAGTGGAAAGAAAATGATAGTGGAAGTTTATCAAAAGAGAAAGAAAAGTGCTTTCAATATCCAAGAGTACACAAAACAATTCAATCCAAACATCCTAAAATCCTGAGACGCAAGAGATCAGTTTTCATGTCAAAGGAAATTGGACAAAAATATATGGATTAAATGGATGAAGATATTTTAAGAAAGAAGGGATTTCTGGAGAAACTGGTGAAACGAGGAATACAGCAAACTATTTCTGCTAAGAAATGAGCTACTGAATTTCTGTTCCATTAGCATCCCTTTAAACAATGTTGTGCCATGCTCTCTGCTTCAAAACATGGCTAAATTTTACTCAAAAGGGCTGAGATAAAGGGAATGGTTCCTGCCTTTTCTCTCATGTTGGTCTTGTGTTAGTTCTTTATTAATTTATTCTCCTTTTTCTCATTCAATTTAAAATAATAGCAGCTCTGAGAGAAAGAGTGTTTGCTCGGAGTAAACCTTGTATCAGGAACTTGGAATGTTCAAGGGCTGAGAAGAAACAAAGGCTCACAGGAAGTGTAACCAGTAATAATTCATTTAATATGTGCTCCAGATCCTCTGCACAGCACATCAATATGAGCCTTTTAAAATTGAAAATTCATCATAATTTTGTATGTCTTTTCCTTTCTGGCCTGTGTGAATCATCACCCTCTTTTGGACTAAGAAAAGAAGGCAATATTATCCACACTTTATAGGTGAAATACAGAAGATTAAGTGTCGTGCCACAAATCAAACAAAAATCTTCAGAAGAGCTCCTGAAGCAAAGTCTGCTACTTTGACCATATGATAATTTCCCTGTGCCAGGCATTTAATTTTTATCCCAGTAGTTCAGGAGTTCCCATTAGCACAGAATTCATCCCAGCACCTGTCAGCAATGCAAGAGGAGGAGATCAGAGTTCATGGAGGGGATTCCATGCCTCTCCTCATTACCCTGAGTTCCCTTCACTGAGGATGGGACAGGGCTCCAGAGCACTGCTGAGGGAGCTGAGAGGGTGAGAGGAAGGGAAAGAGCAAACAACACATTGCAGAGGCCACAGAGATTTCCAGCACACAGCAGAGGAAGATGTTGTAGTTTTTGCCTGGCTCTGCCTGACACAGAGCCCAGTCTGGACCTCGGAGATAATGAGTGTGAGAGACTTGAGGGTGAAGACATCACAGGATGGGTTTCTGGAGAATTGCCACTTCATCTTGGCATGCATTCATTAGATTTTACACCAAGGTGACAGAGAGCATTCATCTGAGTTTCTAATGTTTTTATAAATAATTTTCCATTGCTATTCTCAGGCACTGAGTTCTGAACTGTGCAACAACTGACTTTGCTTTCCATGCTTGTCCTGAGATTGCAGATCTTTTCAAACTGAGACACCTGCCCTGTCCTTAACCCTTCAGAGGACATGTGCTGATCTCACCCAGGTAAAAATCTCAGCAAGCAGCAGCATAAAATGTAATATTTGACAGGGATCCTGCTAAAGCCACTCAGGGGAAGGCCAGGTCCCAGAGCACACAGCTGCACTGAGGCTTTTCTCTGTACAGGTGTAACAACATCACTCCAGTGAGGATATTAGAGCCTGTTTGCAGGGTTTCCTTGACACAAGGGTAAAGGTGTGAAACACCATCCTAAGAAACACACTCTCCAGGTATTCCAAGGTATATGTGCCTTGGAATCAAATGAAAACCAAATTAAATGGCTTTCCTGCAATATGATTTTGTTATTAGCATGATGTTGTCATCTGCTACTGAAATAATCCTTCCAATGCTGCACATGTATGGGGGAGGTGGTGCTTCTGCATTTTCCAGAGCACTGCTCCTGCATGGCTGTGCCCAGTTTATTTACACACCTTTCTACTTGCCTTCTTCCAAGTCCTGTTCCCAGTTTTAATCTGTGGATACTGATCACATCTGCCCAGAAAACCATATTAAAAATCAAAATAGCTTCTTGGGTCCATACAGGTAGGTTGATCCCATACAAATAGAAGCTTCTCTTTCTGCCAGAAAGAAATTTTCCTTCCATTAAGTCCAGGCCTCAAAAATCAGTTTTAATTTTTGAAAATGCATTTCATAACTCTCACCTGATTTAAAAGGAGAGAAAAGTAATGTCCTGATTAAGTATGTGGTCACCTCAATGATTACCTCCATGATAAAGAAATAGCATCAGGGTACATAAACCATCAGTCACGGGAGTTAATTTTGTATTCTAAGCAAAAGTTATTTACAAGTGTTGATTTATAAACTTTATATAAAAAGGTGACCAAAGTAAAACTCAGAACTTCAAAACTGTGCTATAAGGCATGCAGGTAAAGTCTAGAATTCAGAAAAGTTGTCTTCATAACACCCAAGTCTGTACTGCACTCCTTTGTATATGATTATGAACTATCAAAGTAAATTTTTAAAACTTCACAGCAGCGTAGCAAGTGGCAGGCAAAGTAAATTTCAGTCTTTTGTAATATTCAGACTTGAAACTTTGAGGTATTTTGCCTTACTGTTGTTATTTTTATTGCAGGATTTTAAGGTCAGGAAAGAATATTATTTCATCTTTTTCAGTTCCCTGCCTATCACAGCCATCAGCTCTCAGCCAGATCTCTCTGTGAGGAGCTGGGAGAGGCAGCATCACAGTTCTCACAAAATGTCAGTGCCTGAGCTGGCAGAAACACCAGCAGTTCCTGCAGGGGAAGGAGCCTCATCCAGTGATGTGCCTGAGATGAACTCCCAAATACCAAATACTCCTCACCATTCCAGGAAGGGACTACAGTTTCAGCTTGCTATTAATCTGGAAAAACACTTCCCTGGCCTTACCTTCCTTTATTTCATTGCTCAGGACCATTCCACAGATTTACATGCAGAGCTATGTAAGTTGTTTAAAGAGCACATTCATGTTTAACAGACAGACCCACGTGCATACAGCCAATCCATCAAAATTCAACATATTGACTCAGGAATCTAGCAGATTCCTTATTCTGATTGCACTTTTCTGAGAGAAGATTAAGTGAAGTTTCTTTGGTGACAGGGAAAGAAACAGAAATCCCAAGAGTGCCTGCAGTGCAGTGCTGAGGCTCCAGCGTGGTGGGGGACTGACATCCCTGACTCCTGCTCGCTGAACAAACAGCTGTGCAGTGTGGAGCTGTGCTTCCCCAGCTGTTCATTATCCCCAGACAGATGTTCCTATCCTGGGGGCAGCACATGGAACCTGTGACATCACCTCCTCTCCTTCAGCACTGCCTGGTGCTTCTGCACACAGTCACTGGCTGTCACCCGGCCTGAGGGGTGAGGTGACACAGCCCCCACGTCCTGGTGATGCCTTTTTTTGGCTACCCAATAGCAGAGGCCAGACAAAACTAAAGGAATAAAAGCAGTTCTATTTATTAAAAGACCTTCAGGTACATTTAGGGCAGACAAAGCCCTCCAGGGGCTACACCCAAAAATAGATGATGGTTCACGATGAAGGTTTTCATACTTCCATAAGTTTGGGGCATTTGCATATTGGGGGTTAATTTTCTATTTACAGCTTTAGGTAATGAAGTCATTTACCCCATATTTGCTCCCCTCAAACTCACTTCTGTTTCCATCTCTCAGTGCCTGAGGTAGTGAGGTGTCCTTGGTTCTCAGACCTGGAGAGGAATTGTTGTGTCTGACCAAAATGTGAAGACAGCAGAGCTAACACTCTCTACGGAGTTTGGAGTTATGAACTAAAGAACTGCAGGATTACAAATATATGAAAAATAGAAAAGCTCAAATCCTAAGGTGGCATCACTGGGTTAGTTCACAGCACCAGAAGTGGGCTGGCTGGAGCTCCACGGGCAGATCCCTGATCCAGCCTCATCCACACAGGGACAGTGCTGTGAGCTCAGCCATGCACAGGGAACTGAGCAGGGATTTCCCACCTGGCTGAGAGAACTGTGCCAAAGCCAGAGCTCACAAGTGGAATTTGGGGAGTTGTCTGTGCAAATCCCAGCCTCTCTGGCTGCACTTAACTGGGCCTGCTTTATGTCTGCAGAGACAACACTCGCTGCTGAGTTAATCTGCCTCAATGCAATTTTTAGGTGGGTTTTGCTGGGGTTTAAGTGAGGTGAGCAGGCAACTGGAGCCTTTCTGTAGCATAAAACTACTTTGCTACCTGCCATGACCACTGAGGATCTTTGGGCTTGGAATTAAAGCAATACTATTTCCCTCTGCTCCAGCTGATGGAAGGGCCTGTGGCAAGATAAGACAAGGCTGGTGTTTCATGAACTTCCACAGAAGTTAGTTGTTCTAATACTAGTCTCCGTGGACAGAAGGAATTAGATATTTCCAGATCAAAAAGTTATTTTTAATCTAGCAATTAATCATCTTCTCAGCATAACGTGCACAGTTAAAATCTTAATGCCAAGGTATTACCAAATAGGCCTGCACAGATCCTCCCTGCTCTCGCAGCACAAGCCCAGTCTTTGAATTGCTTGATCCAGACTTAGTGGTACTGATACAGGTATTACTGGGATACATCCTGCAGCCTAATTAATGCACATTAGTGGTCCATAATATTCTTCCCTTTTCTTCACTATTCAGCACCCAAGAGCAGCAGCAAAATCAGCAGCTTGTCCTGCCATTAACTGAAGACAGACAAGCAGACAGATCTTACTTATCCCACTGATTATAGCAGTTTTATTTCCCTCTCTTGAGGGGTTTGTTATAACATCAATAAAATTTAAGTTCAGATGGCCTCAGAAAGAAGTCAACAGATAATTAAATGCCAAAGCCAAACTTAGGGCAGAAAATGCCAAAACCCATCCACAGCTGAGAGGAAATTTGACCATTTCATCCTTCCCATGCACAGCAACAAATTTAATATTTGAAAATGCATTTAAGAATTCTTGCTTCATTTAAAAAGATAGAAAATTCAGTGCAGAGGAGACACAGAGCAGGCTGCAGGACAGAGGAGCATCTGGAGTTAATACCTGAGCACATTCATGGATGGGTGAAGGGACCTGGCAAAAGTAATACCAAAAAGTGCAACAAGAGGTGCAGGAAGAAAGAATTTTGTTGTGTATAAAAAGGACAACAAAACTAACAGTATTAAAAGTAGATGGGACTGAGGCAGGAGAATTGTTCTCCCTGTAGCAGGAGAACACATTTCAGATTTATTCATATTTAGGAAGGGTTTCATGCCCAAAGTGTTTGAGGCTTAGCTTGCATTTACCAGCTTGCTGTACCAAATATTAATGAAGACTCTCCCCCCTCTGAAGGCATGATTTTCATGGACAGGATGGTACAAGAGAAGAATAAAAATTATATATTATCTAAACAACCACAGCTGGAGCTGTTACAAATTCAGAGTAAAAATAATTGCTTTTAGTTATAAATAACCAAGACACCTCCATCCACTGCTCAGTGGATACACACAAATACAACATGCAGAGCACACTCATCAGTGGAAAAAAGAAAAGTACTCTCTGTTCCAGGCATATTAGAAGATGAAATCAGAAAAGCACTGCAAGAAATATATTGCTATAAACACCCAAAGGCAATTGTTCCAGTATATCACTTTAACACAGAAAATGTCAGCAACATCTGAAGTTTTCCAGATCACCTCAGAAAGTTCCTTAAAAGATGCCCTGATAGATCATAATGAAGAATGACAACATCTCCATTGCTGGCAGAAGTGGTGCTGAATATTTGCTGTGTGGTTTTGAGTGGAAATATTGGGATCCCATTTTTCACCTGATCATATATTTTTCTGTTCAGATTTTTTTTAAATATACAAATTAAAGAAATAAAAAAAAAAAATCCAGTCACTTAGCATTATTTTTAATTCTTTTTGCTACATGCAATCTTACTCCATGCATTTTACTATGAGGACTGAAGATTCTGAGGCAAGGGCTTGTCAGGACATGATCTTCTGAGGGAAGAACAAGAATATCCTACTTGTAAAGCTGAGATTCCTGCCCTGGCAAATAAAATGCAGTAACTGAAGATGAATGAGCTCTTCAATAGTTCTTTAAATATGCCCATAATTCCATTCATTCAAAATTGTAGGATTCATCAAAATATTTTAGAGCCCCAAAAAACAACAGGACCAACAACATCCTCAGGATCTGTAAAAATAATTTAAGTTTCTGTAGCTTTTCAGTCATTTTTATCCCATTTTATCCATGCAAGCACTGTGCTGTTGGACACAAGAACAGCAAGAATTGCACTCCTGGGAATGGTTGGTGCAGGAAAGGTTCCACACACACAGACCCAAAGGATACACATATAGGATTAAATTCAACAGCACAAAGGAATAAACAATTACTGAGACCAAAACTCAATTGCCTATACTATGAAATTGCTAAAGTAGTTCTGGTAGAATTATAAATAAATCCTGTATCAGAATTTAACTCAGTCCATGGACTATTCCCAGTAGAGAGTCTGACTTTTTTCAATCTGTTCTGGAAGCTCAGTGAACTTGATACTGTGAACACAGTCTGTTCCATGCCTCTGATTTATTAGTACAGCTCCAGCCTGTCAGTCCATAAATGAGGGTAGCAGGGGTGGGGTGATCAACCCCAGGAAATGAACACTCAGAATATAGGGGTGTGCACACATTTCCCTCTACAGAGCTGCTGGATGGGGCACGCCACGTTCAAAGGCAGCAGTACCCACTGCCAGCTGTCCCAGCACAGTTCCAGAAACAAGCAGCAAAGTCCCTTGACTGCAGCAAGGAAATGTCAGGAAATCCCAGAGGAACAGGTTTTTCCAACAGCAAGAGAGCTGGAAAAACTGCACTGGGCTGCCTTGAGATGGTCAGCATGGATGGGTCTGCTTAAAGCACATTATCAATAATAAAGGGTGGTCATTTGTCACCCTCCACTACTCACTGCTTTGTAAGGGAATCTGGAATCATCATAGAATGCTCTGGATTAGAAGGGACCTAGGAGATCCTCCCATTCCACCCCTGCCATGGGCAGGGACACCTTTCACTGTGCCAGGCTGCTCCAGCCTGGCCTTGGGCACTCCCAGGGATCCAGGAGCAGCCACAGCTCCTCAGGGTACCCCGTGCCAGGGCCTGCCCACCCTCACAGGGAAGAAAAATTCAATATCCCATCTAATCTCTGCCAGCCTGAAGCCATCCCCCCTGTCCTGGCCCCTCAGGCCCTTGCCAACAGCCTTGTTCCATCTTTCCTGCAGGCTCCCTGCAGGTACTGGAGGACCAGAACTGGATCTCCACAAAGCTTCTCTTCCCCAGACTGAACAATCCCAGTTCTCCCAGCATTTCCTCACAGGAAAGATGCTCCATCCCTCTCATCACCCTGGTGACTCTCCTCTGTCCTCCTTTTTGGACCCTTTACATTACAAAGCATTAATTTCCTGACTCAGAGTTTTCAGAACACAAAGCTCACTCTTGCTGAGCCCAGAAGTCTCTTAACAAAGAGAACGTGACTTGAACATTCTGCAGAATCTCCTTCTAATCAACCTTTCACTGCAGCACACCCACCTGCCCCGAGCCTGCACACACACAAAGAACTGCTGTGTACCTGTTGGCTCACCTTGCTTTTTCTTTCCACCTTCCCCATTGTTTGCCAGGGTCAGACATAATTGGGTGAGGAAGAAGCCCTTACAACCACAAATGGAATTAGATGTCAGTACAACCCAAGGGCTGCACAGATTTAAGGAAGTAGCATTATTTCTATATATTTCTATATTCTCTTACACTCCAGAAAAAAAAAAATAATCAGAAAACAAACTAAAAATCATATTTTTAGCTCAAAATGTGTGTGAGGTAGGGACATATGCTTGGAAGCCTTTTGAAAAACTTAATTAAAACTGTTATATAAAAATATACTTGACAACTAAATCAGCATTAAAATAGTTTCTAGGAGATAAATAATTTACAGATTTTCACAGTTAACAATATGCTTTCTGGAAATAAACTTCACAGTTTACTATAAAATGATCAAAGAGGGATTAGGTAGCTATTCAATTTACTGGAAAAACGTTACACCATATCAATGAGATTGGGAAAATGACTAAGGAGCTGAATATGTTAGAGAAAATGTAATGAATCTAAACAGTAATAGAAATTCACTGGGTATAGAGACATTAATGTTAATTTTATGAATATTTAAATCACCGAAGGGAACAAATTTGCTGGCACTAAAGCTGATAACGTCTAAACAGTCCAAAAGATTTAATTTCTTGAAAGTTTAACAGACCCATTTTGAACTCTGACTTTGCAGATTCTTAGCAGTGGCACTGAAGGACACAACAATAATGGTCAGATTTACATTATTATAGTTTACTAGGACAAATCTCATTTGGTGTCTAAATGATGCCTCAGGACATGAAGCTACAACTCCCCTTATTTGATCCCTCCTGGCCATCCCAGGAAGGAATTAACCAGAGAAGAGCATTGTGTGGGTGTGCTCCGCATGAGATTTGTGATAACACAGCTGATTCCATCCCAAAACAGCTGAGTGAATTTACAGGGGAAAGAATTAAGAATATTTTTTTCCTTTTGATCCCAGAAAACTTAGTGCTATTCTCTGAAGCAACAAATAATAACTGGGAAAGAGGAGTCCTCTTCGTCTTCTGTTTATTCTCCATTTTCTGCATCTTGAAACACAGTAACAGCAGGAGATTTGGTGTGCACACAATTCAAAATAGCTCTTTTACATCTTAGGATTCAATACTGTCATGGAAACTTCTTTTTAATATGAATTTTCTCTTCTTTTTGGATGTGGATCTCAACAATAATTTATCACTTATAATGTCACCTTTGGAAAATTATGGTTTTATCCCCAATTATCTCCAGTTTCTTTAGGAAGGATGTTATTTCTAGGTGATCATCAAAATCGTGCTTGCCATGGTAGATGAAATTTGCTTCTTGATTATGGAAGTAGAAAGGAATTTATATCAAATTTATTAATATACATTCAAGGTGTATTTGGCAATCAGTCTTACACCGAAAAAATGATTATTTTAGAATCTCAGAGGTCATAAAAAAACAAATTTCCAACTCTAAGCTGCAAGCTGAAAATTAAACAAGCACAACCTGAAAATACAGGGCCAGGAAATGTTACATACTCACACCAATGCATACTTAAGAATGTGGGAATCGTGAATATTTGGGATGATGGCTAGCAAATAGTACAATTAGCACCAGCCTCAGCCACAGCAAATTTATACCTCCTAATGAAAAAGGACATCCCAAAAGATGCCACTCACCTCTCCTGCTGTTTCTTGCTGGGCACTGCAGTGATATTTCCAGGCAATTTACGCTGTCATTTTTTGTTACAACAGCTGCCATCATCCCTGACCCAAACCCACCACAGGACTGAAGGATCTGGTGTCTGATCACAAGTCAAAACTCTGCAAAGTAATTTTTTAAAATAGACCTCGCTGGTTGTGGACCAGCCCTCTAATATTTGCCTGACATTCCAATTTATGGACCTGGTTCCATGGAGGGATGGATTTACACATTCCATGCTCAGCTCTTCCTCTCAGCTCTAATCACCCTTTTTCTATCCTCCCAAAGAATTTTGTAGTATCTCCATTCAGTACCATTAGTCAGCAAGCAAGAAAATTATTACTATTATTACTTCCTGAATAGAGATCTTTGGAAATTGCTTTTGAAGTCTTATTTCCTGCTTTTTAAAACTTATTATAACATAGAAACAGCAAGAAACATACTGAAATTTAAATAGCATGCACTGAAGTGTATTGCAATGCCATGAAAGTTTCTTGTTAAACCTTTAATATTCTAAATTTATGCCACTAAAGTGTCTGCCTTCTTTCATTTCCCCACATCTACTACTTGAAGACAAATGTGGGAAGAGAATAATTAGTTTCTATTGTAATGAACTGTGAAATTTATAGTAGATTATTAAATTGAGAAGCATAGAACAATATTATCATTAAGGATTTATAGGTTATAAAATTCAAATTATATATATTTAATAAATTCTCTCTGATTTCCATCGCTATTATGACTTTACCAAATGTCCTTCCTGTTTCTTATTGCCATCTGGCAGCCTTTCACAGGTGAAGGGAATCTTCCAAGGGCTGCACAGATTTAAGGAAAGAAAGAGGAGTTTTTCTCTAGCTCAGGAATTTTGCTGGTTTTGCTCCACCAGGATGTTTTGAGTTGGTGCAGGTGAGATCTGCAGCTCAGAAACAAACCCCTGCCTTGGCTACTATTGTATTTGTGGGGTTCCCAGATGAAGGAAGGAATGATGAATCTGACTCCATGTTCTTAGAAGGCTAATTTATTATTTTATTATATGATATTATATTATATTAAAGAATACTAAACTAAACTACACTAACGAATACTAAAGAGTACAGAAAGGATACTTACAGAAGGCTAAAAGATAATAATGAAACCCGTGAATCTTTCCAGAGCCTCAACACAGCTTGGC
>VYZP01075147.1:31734-43724 GCA_013400635.1 Hypocryptadius cinnamomeus
ATATTATATTATATTATATTATATTATATTAAAGAATACTAAACTAAACTACACTAACGAATACTAAAGAGTACAGAAAGGATACTTACAGAAGGCTAAAAGATAATAATGAAACCCGTGAATCTTTCCAGAGCCTCAACACAGCTTGGCTCTGATTGGTCATTGAGTCAAAACAATTCACATGAAACCAATGAAACAATCACCTGTTGGATAAACAATCTCCAAACACATTCCAAAGCAGCAAAACACAGGAGAAGAAACTGAGATAATATTGTTTTCCTTTTTCTCCGAGGCTTCTCAGCTTCCCAGGAGAAGAATCCTGGGTGAAGTGATTTTTCCAGAAAATATGACTGCCACAGGCTACAGGCCGTGCTTGGAGCCCCCTCCTCAGAATATGTGATTTACAGTCACCACAACAGCAGGAACCTTTCAGCAGAGCAGAGAATTCCTTTATCCCAGAGAGAAACCAGCACATCTTCCAGAGCACTCCGAGCCCCTGCACTCCCTGCAGCACTCCTGACAGGTGAAGTGTAGGAGTGGGTTTTAGCTGAGCCCCCTTTTCAACCCCAGCCCTTCCCACCTCTCCTGGAACACAAACAGCTTCATGGTTCCTTCCCAGCAGCTCTGACACCTCCTGAGAGCAGGCAGCCACTGGCATTACCTAGTGATCTCCTAAATTGCCATTTTTCTTTTTCAACTATCTCTACTATATATCTTCTTGAGAGAAAACTACCATATGAAGTGCTTCTGAAGTAAAGAAATTCACTTCAGAGGGTTTGGAGGTGTTTTTTACCTCCTATTTTTTCCTTAAACTCGTGGCTCTAAAAACCACTGACAGTTTTGATGGAAGAGGTTGCTGCCAGCAAGAAAACAGATGCAAAACTGAGGAAAACGTGTGAAATATTGAGAAGAGTAAATCAGTGCTTCAGTGTCAGAGTTACTATTTCATTATTCAGATGCAGTAGGCTGAGCAAAAAAGATGAAACATGTCAAAAGTAAGAAGGAGGTTAGGATTGAAGTTCACTGAGAAACCTCCGCATCCAAGGCTTCTGCTTTGTAATATTTATAATTATTCTCCAAAATCCTTGTGCTCCTCTGACTCATATCGTTTTTGATCAGCATGCCAAAGCATTTTACTGCAGTGTTTGTTTCACTGCACTCTCATTTTACCCAGCCCTGTTGAATTTCACCACTGTGAAGCTAAAACTGCACTGCAATGATTCAAGCCCAACACAACTGCTCCCTTAAAAGTACAGAAAAGATGATGCTGAGAGGATGTAACGTGTTTGGGAAAGTTGGAGGGAACCAAATTCCTTTTGGAAAAACACCTGAAATACATTGGCTACAGCAGGATTGGGTGTGCTGCCTGCAAATCAGAGCCCACAGGGCTGAATGTGGTTACAGATGGGTGATTGTCAGTTTTGTAGGAGAGGATGTGCATTCCTACATTTATTTTCCTTTAGCTTTTTTTTTTTTTTTAATTAACATCTTTATCATTACTTTTGCCTCATGACAGAAATAATCTACAGAAGACCAAATAAAGGCTAATCTAAGGACCAAACCTCCACCACAACCCTTCCCTAGACCACAAAGTGAAGACTGGCTGAGTTCAGCACCACCTCAGTCAGCTCTACCAAAGCAAAGTTAATTTTTGTCCAATTTCTTTTATCTCAACATCCTTCACTTTGCTATTTCCAGCAAGGAATTCTTCAGAGAGGGGAAAAAAACCCAGAGTAAACTATAATCTACCTGATCAGTCGCAAGATCTGTTCATACCCTAAAATGTCACTAAATTTGGGTTCTGTAGTGTTTTGTTCAACTCAGTCTTAAAAAGGGGTAAACCTTCATCACCATATCCCCCTGAAGAAGGAGTTAATTTTGTTTTGAGAGGGTGTCCATGAAGTGAGTTCCAAAGCCTTTGCAAGTTCACCTCAGGTTTTTAAGATGTGTACACTGGAATGCTAATATGATTCTTTTTCTACAAAAAATGAAAAAACATTTCATTTTAGCATTTTCAAATTAGTTTTTATTTTTACTGTCATTTACCCAATTCATTTCCCCATGCCCATTTTCATTTAAAAAAAAAAAAAAACAACCAAACAAACAAAACCCTAATAATGGAAATATTTTAAAAGTGTATCTGGTTTGGTTCTGAAAGCCAAGATTTTTGTATAACTTGCCAGAACACAACAACAACAAAATTTAGTTGTTTACTTATGCAATAACCTTAACCTTTATTAGACATCATGGCAGAAACACCTCAAACAACTGACTCATGTTTTCAAGAAAAACTTCTGATTCAGCAACTTGCTTTTCCAGACCTGCTTGGGACTCTCAGGAATATTTCTCCCTCTCCCAGCTCAGAGAAAAAAAGGGAATATTCCCTGAGCCAGGAGAGCAATGGAACCATGAGGAGCCAGCCCAGAGAGGATCCTGCTACTTACCAGACACAGCAGCTATTAATGATGGTTTTCTACCTACAGTTTTTCTTAAAATAAGTGCCAAGTACCATAATTTGTAATTATTGTAATGTTTTTCCATGTTTTGCTTGTTATCCAACCAACCCATTGAAAATCCTGCAGTTTTGAACGATGTCTTCTCCAGCCTTAGTGGCCAGGTCTGCACTAATCAATACATTTTATCCATCATTTATAAATGCATTTCCAAGTATCTCTGAGTGCAGAGGTGAGACAGCAGCTGGAACTGGAAGTTCTTCTGACTGCTTTTCCTCCTCTAATGAGCCTTGGTAATCCTGAAAGATTTCCAGCCTGATAGTAACCTCTCAATCAATCAGAGGGTTACACACTGTTTATTCCTCATGAATTAACAGTTTAAAGCCCATATTGTGCATTAAAGTTTTCCAATCCTCACTCTAGTCAAAACAGATGCATTTTTCATTTCAAAGAGCAGTGGATTTTATGCCAGTTTTGAAGGGAAGGGCCAGTGCCATCCTCAAACGAGCAAAAACTAGTGTACAGAGGAAGGGAAGATGAAGGCAGGCTTAAAAGAGACATAAAAAAGACATTTTTTAAAAGCATTTTCTCTTTCCCCTTGATCAATTTCTTTTCTCAAGGTGTTTTTTAACAACGAGGCAGGGCAGCATATTTGGCTCTGTCAAAACCAACATTCCCTCAATGTCACTTGAAGAAATAATGATTTTCTACAGGAGAAAATCCTGTAGAAAGGACTCGACAGATAGTCCAGCAGATGCATTTTTCAAGGGGGACAGACAGGCCTGCAGTTTTATATCAATTTTTGGAAGGCAGCTTTCTACCATGAGAACCAGGAATACAACAGCTCAGCTGAAAATTCGACCTCTCATCCTGGGCAGGTGAAAGCAGCAAGATTTTGGAAAGAAAAACAAAATAGGAGGAAAAAAGAGAAGAACTAGTGATGAACAAAATCCAGGCTGGGAAGGTTTAACAGAATTGATAACAACTGAAAAGCTGTTAGGAAACCTTCCCAAACAAAACATTCCTTTTTCTGTTCAAACCCCTCTGCTGCCCAGGCGATGCCCCTGGGTTCAGCGGAAGGAGGAAATTCTCCTCCCTTCCTGCTGACCCTCCGTGCTCCTCTCCTCCCAGAACCTTTTTTCCAAGGAATCATCACAAGGAGAGGCAGCCTGGCTCTCTGCTCTCCCTCCCTGGCAGCTCTGGGGGCACAGGTGAGCTGCTGAGGAGGAGGAGATGCAAGGAGAACTTCCACTGTGTCAGTGCTGAGTGGTTCAGCAGCTGGAAACTCCAACAGCCCCTTCCACTACAATCAAAATCAAAATGAATTCAACAGGCTTTGTCCCTGGAGCAGGCTGGCAAAGCTGGGTTTCACAGCACTCCTTTTGGGCCCAGGGAAGGTGTTTCAAAGGCGTGTGGCACCCCTGGCAGAGCGCACAGCTGTGCGGAACAGCTGGAGCCAAACGCCAGGGGAAGCTGCAGCAACAAAGATGAGTTTTGAAGTGCTGCCCACAAAGGGACATCGTTCCCTGCCTGCAGGAGAGCCCAGCCCAGCCCTCAGGAAGGGAAATCACAGCAAACCACCAGCTCTGCTTTCCAGGAATGCTCCAGCTGCTCTCTCCTCTCTGCTTGTCCTCACCAAAGCACGAGGTGTTTCCCTCAAACAGAGCGGTTTGAGGTCAGACTGGAACCAGACATTGCCTTGGCTTTGGGGATAACTGGGGAAGGTGCACTTTGAGCAGATTTCTTTGCAGCAGATAGTGAAAAACATAATTTCACTGGTTTTATTTATGTCAAATTTAGGATTATTTAAATATGCAAATCTTCAGGGAGTGAGTAGGGCTGGCACACCTGCAGAAAACACACCAGGTTTGAGGAGCTATTTTCCCCCTGACTAAGGAGTTCCAAAAGCTGTTCTAGAGGTGGGGTGTCCCTATTTTTTCATTAAGATAATGAGAAATCTATCCTATATTTTTTGAGTAGTTTTTCTTTAATATATGACCAGATTAAATATTGGGTGGATGTCGGTTTGGATTGGGCTGATTGTCTACAGATGCTGCAAATAATTCAACAAGCACCCTCATGATCCTTGCTGTAGGCAAAACATTCATTTTCTGTTGCTTAAAAGTAATGATTCTTTTATTATTGCCTTTTTACAACAATTTAGAAAAAAAGTATTTAAAATAATGTTTCTAGTAGAATATTTTATGGAAGAGAAAATGCCACAAAACTCACTTCAGACCTTATTCCATTAAAATCAAGCTATGCCAGACACTTGGCCACCATGGATTGCAAGTTCTAATAAACGCTAGAAAAATCTATTGAGATTTTGATTATTAGAAAAGTGTTCAATGCACAAAATTCCCTACACAGAAATATGCAAAAGATTCCAATTTATACTATGCTGTCTTAACACTTAATTAATATTTTTGCTCTAATTAACATTTATGAAGTACCCTATTTATGATTTTTTTTTTTTTTTTTAATCAGATATCCTCTTTCCCTCTCCATCTTTGAAGAATCAAACACTGATATGGAATATCAGCTTTCTGGACATAGATAAAAAAATATTATTAGCTGTATTTTGCCCAACATAATTCCCCAGAGTCACAGTTTCATAGTGATTTTACCCACCTATATTTTCAATTTAATAAGGAGATTTTATGCTCTGAAATTCTAAAGGATTATCAACTGAAAGAAGGTGAAAAGCTGGGATATACAGGATTCTCTTACGGGACAACCCACAGTATCCCCAAGTGGTGTTTGTCTTCTTGGGCACAACAAAATTAAAAGTATGTTTTGGAAACATTGCTTTCCCCACACTCCTGTCCTTATTAAAACAAACAAATATTCCCAGTATTGAGAACACTGTAATTGAAAGTCATGCTCTGACTGCTCCAGAGGTGTAAATCAATAACCTCATTGAACTGATAGGAACAATTCAGTATGAAGTGAAAAATCCTGATAGCAGAAGTACCAATGTAAATCTGTGATAACAACAGTGATTTATATTGCTTGTATCTGTTCCTGTTACTTTCACTTTGAAAACACCTTTAGTATTCACTGACATTTGCTTATATCTGTTTACATACTTTGAATAGATAATCAATAAAGTTTCAGAATCATTTTTAGGGTGGGGAATGTTGGTTGTGCAGGGAATGAGCAGTGAGTTCTTTCCCCACAGCCTGTGCCTTGTGCCACTCAGAATTCCTGGGGCCAAGTTCCTGCCCTGCAGCCAGAGACTTTTCCAGAGCAAAGGGATCCCAGTTTGACCCAAGGGGTTCCCAGTTCCCTGCCCAGAAGAGAAGGATCCCATTAAAGGAGCAACACTCCCAGTGAACGGGTTGGGCTGGACCCCTGTCATCCCTGTGGAATGCACAGCCCAGGGAAATCACCAATAATTCTCTTGTTAGAGGCAGAATAAAAGACAAACAAGGAGTTCTACTGTAGTTCCCAAGTTATTTGCAACCATGATGCACCTGAAAAGTTGATAATTAGTAAAAGAATTTGTTCTTTAAAGGGCTCTTGAAAATGCCATTAAGTCTGTATTTACTTAGCATTTTCTCTAACTGCCCTATTGGAACATCAGGCAGCAGGAGTTTCAGAAGAAGTAATAACAGAATAAAACCCCATTTTCTATTCTAGTGCCACAAGAGGAATGGATTGAATTCCAGGGTGCCCAAATTGAGACTGGACAAATGTAGTGACATGCATTCCAGGTTCCACCACAGAACACAGGTCCAGAATAAACTCATTACCACATTCTTTCCAAATAGAGTTGTTAACTGCAGACAGCACAATCCAGCAACAACTATTGCTTCAGATTTTTGAAACCATGGAAGCACTGCTGGATTTCAATGCCCTCTGTGTGGGTCAGCGCAATAAGAAGCAATAGATTTGAGCCTGTACAATTTAAAGCAAGCAGGCACAGATTCAGCCACACAGCTCTCCTTGATGTAAAACCATAAAGTCACCCAGAAGTATTCGAAAAATGCAGGACTGTAACTTCAGACCAAAGCAGAGTAATCCACTTTTCAAAGTTCCCTGATAAGAGCTGCAGTCTTTTGAATTTGCCTTGAGTTTCAGTTTGAAGATCTACAAAAAGATACCTATCTCTAAAGGACTCTGCTCAAGAAATGTCAAACGTAAACAGACTTTGAAGGAGTTAAACAACTGTTTCCAGAGCAGCAATGATCAATTTTGAAGCTTATTTGTTGTTTTAGTTTGATTTAACAGCACAGGAAGGAGACCTCAGCACAGAGCAATGCCATGCAGCGATGTGGAGGTGCAGAGATTGGATATTGCTGGTGCCAGCATTAATTCTGGGGTGATGGATGTACATAAAGCCTTTTGCAGCTGGATTCATTTCCATGTGTGGAAATTCATGGAGTGAATGTCCTGACAGCTGCCTGGCACCACAACCAGGAGTCATACCAGTAGGGAAAGAAGCAGCTTCTGTGAGGGGGGACTGAAGGGGAAGAAATAAATAAATAAATTGAAAAGAGTTGCTTTTATTTAAAAAACAGCAGGACAGGGGGAAAATAGGACTTTAAAGAAGAACCTTTCATCTCAGAGTGCAGCCTTAGAAGATAAAAATGCTTCCCAACTTTCATATATGAATATCTAAACTCAATCTGCAGACAAAAAATTGAAACAAGAGTGGCCTGGTTTCCCAATACACCAAACATTTTCAATTCTTATGCTCTCTCTTATTTTTTATATCATGCTGGTTTCTCAGGTATCTCTGAAGTGCATATTGCAAGTTTGTTGTGGGCAGTGTTCAAACCCACCAGAAGTGAGGCAGCTGAGGCTGGGTGCTGGTTAAAGGATGGCTGCTGCACCCAAAATTTTATTCAGGACTTGCTGTTGTACTGGCTGAACTTGAACATCTCTGGCAGGTCAGCTAAATCACAAAATTCAGAATGGTGCCCTATTTATACTTGTACATTGCTGATTAAAAGTGGAATATGGCATTTTATTTAAATAATTCATTTAAATGAAAAAATTAGGAATCCCCAATGGAAAATTGTTGCCCTTAAATGCAGCCTAAAGTGAACTGATGGCTGATAGAGAAGTGAATATTTTAGGTTTTTTTAATGAGACAAAATAAATTCTGCTGTTCCCAATGTCAGTAAAATTTGCTAATATTCATCTAATCAATGTCAGAAAACCTATCAAGTCCTCACATATTAACAGAGTCAGCTGTGGTAACTATGGCTCTGCACTATTCTGCACTCTGGGAGAAGAACACCAAGTGTAATTCTCTAAAATTAAACCTCCCAAGCTCACACCAAGGCTACTGCCAAAGCAAAAAGCAGGTTTGTATTTCAGCAGACAAATGACTGATGATCATTATCAGACATTTTCCATGAGATCTACAACATCAAACCTCTCCTTTGAGAAATTTCAAAGATCGTTCCCAATGTTCCTGAGACACATTTATGGATAGTGTATGACTCTCAAAGAAATTGCACCTCAGAATTTTGTTTCTATGACAAGAAATAAGGTTTCAACTCTTTGCTTAGTTTCAGTAGACATATTAAGGGTCAATGTGGTCCACATATTTAGACCTCTGGAGAAGGGAAACAGCGAAAAGACAAGTAAATCATGTTTAAAATACTAGAGCCCAAGCATAAAAATCTATTGTTTCTCTTTTGCAGTGATGGTATTTTACCATCCAAATAAAAATCCCAGCTCACCGATGATCAGAATGATTGAAGTAACACTGTACCACACAGTTTTAATTTCAGGTATTTGAAAAGATGATACCATAAAATGATCTGGAATATTGTCGCAGCATAAATCTCCCAGCACTTTCCCTGTCCTTAATGTTCAAGCCTAAAATTGTTCCATTCTTTAGCTGACAGTGCACATTGTAAGAGTTGCAGTTTATCACTTTCCTTTCATTCCTCCCCAGCAGCTCCATTACCACATTCTTTTTTTATTACAATCGCAGGGTGTCACTACAGAAGTGACATCACGAGGGGAGAACAAGGATTTGCCAGGAATAATCGGAATTTCTCTGCAGTGCCAGAGAGCTCTGAATTCAGAGGCAAGGGACAGCCTTGCATTTCAGCATGCTGAACATGTGCACTCTCAAATCTATTGCCTGTCACTGGAGTCCCTTGGACTGGAGAAATTATATCCCACAGTTGGGTAGTACAAAGGTAATTCTGTTGCCATATGTTGTGCCAAAGAGCTCACGCCGTGACAGGGTGCATTACAGATTATGCTTTCCCATGTGATGCCAATTTTCTCCTTCATCTGTGAGGGATAAACCTTGTCTCCATTCCGATTCTAAAGTAGCCAAAATTAAACTGTACCTCCAACAAGCTGGTGGTGCAAATTCTGCTTTAAAAGAGAGGCAGAAGAAGCCCAGCAATTTTTCAGATATTGAAAATTGCTTTAATTTTGCACCCAGAATTCACTTTGCATCAAGCCCATGGGAATTCCAGTCCCAATTCAGCAAAAATAGGGTCAAGAACACTTTGATCAGCCTCACACATTTGCTTCATCAAACACTGCAGTATTTTTGAGTTTCTCTGGTTGGTTGGTTTTGAATGCTGGCATGGGCAGCAGCTCACACAGACAAAAAAGAAATACCAGGAGAGTAGAAAGAAAATAGGTAGAGCCCCCCAGAGCGTGTTTAAGAGATTTTGCTTGTCTGTCCAATTTATTACTGGATTTCATTACTTAGCAGCAGTGAATTGAAGTGGTTGATAACATGCCACAAATGATTTCACCCATCAGCATCCAGCTCAGCTCGGGAATCATCAAAAACCATTGCCACAAGCCTGGGCTTGGGCAGAGCAGGGAAATGGGATGGATTTCATCCTGGTGAGGCCATGGCACAGCACGTGAGAAAAGCCCAGTGAACAGCAGGGCCTCACCTCACAGGAAGAACTTCAGGCATAACTACAGAAAATGACTCCTAAAGAGGGAAGAATGGGCAGTAAATCCCTAACTTCTCACAGTACAGAAACTGCTCCTCGAGGTAAAAGGTCGAGGCAGAAATGCACAGACACTTCTCATGTTCTTCAGGAGTCTAACAAGAACCACCCCCGAGTGCACAGTCAGGTGTGCTCACAGCTCAGTGCTGTGCTCATTCTGGTTTTCAAACTCTCATAACAGAAAGAGACACTCAGAGAGGGGCCTGCACAACAACAGCCTTTGGAATTCAGTGGCTTGGCAAGGAAAACCTTCAGTGGAATTTGCTCAGGTGTATAAAGCCACTGTCACGTCAGTTCCACCTCTATCCATACACCAAGAAAGACTGAGCTAGAATATTTAGGATTTCAAGCATCAGGCAGGAGTTTAAACATCAGGCTCCTCTGCAGTCATCAGGAATGTTACTTGTAAACCCAGGACTTGAGGAATACTCATTTTACCCACCAAAAGCAAGTCTAGGCATGATAGGATGCCCACGCCCTGGGGATCTCCTGCTTTTACTTTTTCAAACGATGAGTTTAGGTATTTGTTGCACCAGTAAGTAGCCTGTAATCCTCACCTCAATTTCAAGGTTACTGGAACAAACTCCTTTTGATTTAAGGCCTTTTGCCTTCAGCTAAAATGGAGCTCATTCTAATTATCTTCATTATAGCACACATCATTCGGGGCTCCCATGGGCTCTGAGGGTGTAACGAGGATGGCATTTTACATCCACTGACCTCTAAATTAGTGCAAGCTTATTTCACCAGGAGAGAGCACAAAGTAAAATAAATCCTTAGCTTTCCACTGAGTTTACAAATGAAATTTTGTGATTTGTTGTGTGAGACTCTGTCATCTGCATTCTTGTTTCTCTGGCACTGCAGATGTCCAAGGCTGTTTTATGTGCCACTTTCATGGCCAAATTGCTGTAAAGCCCAGGAAGGTTTATGGCCACATTAAAGAACCTTCTCCCATCAAGCCATCCAACTTTTCACTATATAACAGCTCCTGAACACCACCCCCTCAGGAAACTTTATAGGAGACCCTCACATACAACCAGGAGGCCCAAAAACACCATTTGATCTTTTGCCATCAGGAAATATTGTGAAACCTTCCTTTGTTTGGTTTGTGGGTCCTCTCTTACCCATGGGCTCCCAAGGGGAAAAAAAAAAATAATGAGAATGGAAAGAGTATAAAAGGTGGGGAGAATGGAGAAGAATCATTGTTCCTCTCCAGCTGTGAGACATTCTAAAAGAGAATGAACTGTTCCTAGATTTGTGATCTGTCTTGATGAAGAGACCCCAAGTTGTCTGGAGTCAGCCACCACAGTAAATAGTGATGGTGATGGCACTGTGGAGAATACCTCGGGATAAACAAGAATAAATCACATTATGTTCAATAAACACTAAATTTATAATAGATCAACATATCCAAACCAGCTAATCCCCTGTTCAGTTATTTAAAAAGGAATATTTAGTACCTAGAACCTGGACAGAGGTTAGTACAGTTATTTCACAAATTCCAGCAAGACCTGTCAGACCACCTGGTGTAAAGGAAATGCTGTAAGTGAAATCTGACCAGATTTGTTATTTCAGTACTTCTCTTTCTCCTTTTAGCATGCCCCACTAGTTGGCAATTACTGCCTACTGTACAATCTATTAAATATTCATGTCAGATATTATTTGCATAGAGCAGCTTTTCTCTGATAAAAAATATGTTATTCATTCACTGCTTAGAAGATTGACCTCAGGTCCCTACTTTAAACACACAGCTATATTGATTGTGAAAATACTCCAGGAAAATGATGTAGTTTATATGCATGCATTATTTCTACTGAGTCATCCTGAAGCTTATAATTTAAGCCTCAGTGTTTCAGGAAAAATGAAATTGCTTCACTAAGGAAGGCTGCTTTGATTTCAGCTTTGCTCTGAGCTTTGCCAGGCAAGCAGAAAATCTTCATGGTATGAAAGGTCTTGTTCATATGGAATGTGCAGTCATGCCTTGATAGAACCGTGTGCATTCCAAACACACCCAGCCTTTGTCCAGAGATTGTTTTACAAACCCCTTTTCTGTTCCTCATGTAAATAATCCCATGTCCCATATTAATGGAAGATCATCATAAATGAGCAATGAGTTTAGGCTTCCAATGCACTGCTGTGGCTATTGTGTTATACATGGAGCACAAAGAACAAAAATTGAAAAAAAAAAAAAAAAAAAAAAACCCAACAAAACAAACCCCCAAGAAAAAAAAAAACCCAGAAAAAAACCCCAAACAAAAACAAAACAAAACAAAACAACAACAACAAAAAAAAACCAAAACAAAATAAAAATACCCACAAAAAAAGCAAGTATCCCCTAAGGATCTTGTTTCAAACAGGAATAAAATCCCCAAACTGAACCAAAGGAACCCCAAGCAACAACAGGAAGAGAAGGTAACTGGATTCCAACTAAAAAGAAAAGTGCTCTTCATAAATGTGTCCCCTTGAGGAGGAAACTCTGATATACCCCACTTTTGAAAATATGATCTGTATGCTACTATTCTGCCCCTCTCCCAAGACAGAAGCAGTTTAAGAGAATAAACACAGTAGGAAAAAAGCAAAAGAAAAAAAAAAA
>VYZP01075149.1:0-11336 GCA_013400635.1 Hypocryptadius cinnamomeus
GCTTGATTTTTGTGTGAACAGGAGGCCAGCAAAGCCAGGATACCAGCCTGTCCTAGATGGGAAGATGCTGGAATTTAAATGAGCATTACAATCCACTGTGGTAACCCTTAGGAAAATAGCCATAGGCAGCTAACAGATTGGTTAAACATGCTTCACCTTCCTGGCCAAAGTGGAACACGGAGTGCATTAATATAAACATTTGCATTTAATATATTACCTCATCCTGGAAAAATGGTCATGAATAAATACAAACTGACTAAATACAAACCCAAGCACAAATTTTATTCATCTAGTTTATAGTGAGAAAAACACATGATTCTGTATTCTGCTTTTCAAATATCCTCAGCCTGCAGCAGCCCAGGCAGGCAGCTTGTGAAGCCATGACAAATTGCTGCTACAAAACATGAGGAAGGGAGGGAGCTCAGGAGCCCAGGAACAGCACCTGGTGCACATCCTAGAGATGAGATGGTGCAGCTCTGCTCTTGCTCCCACCTTCCCTTTGACTTTGGATAGAATGCTGCCTCTCTCCAGCTTCTGTTTTCTCTCCTGATTTCTGTTTTCCTTCAGTATGTCAGGCATATGATCCAAGGTGCAGAAGTTTGGCTGAAAGATTCCCCTGAAAACCATTTGGGAATTGAACTAAATGTAACTAAAAAGTAAATTTTAGATCTGAGATTCACGACCAGACACTACCTGGGGTAAACCCAGCTTTAAAAAGTCTCATCAAAGAAAACAGTTCTCCTAGTCATGCAGGACTGCTTAAGAGAGGCAACTGTTTGAAATATCACTTTGCAGTTAATTCTCAATTTAATGAGACTTCACAAATTCAAACTTTAAAAAGGGCATCTTTGTAATCTGGTAGTTCAGCATATGGGTCCTGGGGGAAGGAAAGCTATTTTGCATGTCTATAAAAGCTGATACCAGAAGCTGACAGTTATGAAATGTGTTTCTAAACAGAGCAGAAGCTGTTGGTCTGATGGTAGGTTGTGTGGGGAGCAGGGGGAACATCCAGAAGTGAGTAGGAGGATTCAGCCTGGCTTCAGCTCTGAGATAATCACAACTGATGTGAGGCAGGAGTGGTCAAAGGCCAACACCAGACAAGAGCTGGAAAGAAAGTGTTGCCCATTGATATAAAACACATTTCTTCTTCACTCCCAACATCTTAAGGGACATACAATAATAACTTTTTTTAATGGCCTATGGAAGGCTGGAGCGAAAGAATGATCCCCTGTGTGGTTTTTGACAGTAGCATTGTTGTAGCTTTGGTGGCCAGAGAAAGTGAAGCTTGGAGCAGAACTAACAGCATTCATCAAAGCAGATATAAAACATTTTCAAAGCACAGAGTCATCTGCAGAGTCTCAGAACCTGACAGTATACATGATTTTTCCAAATATATCAGCAAGGCTAATAAAAAATGTTGTCTCTCCCTAGAGATCTTGCTTTTCTGAAAATATTGTTCTATACTTTTCTACTATAACAAGTTACAACACAATTAAATTGTGCAAAAAATGAGGCCTGGGGAAATTCTTGTAGCAAGACTGAATAGAACAAGGGAAAGAGAATAATTGCTGATGGACACATCAACTTTTCGCTTCTTAGCCATATTGAAGGGACACATCTTTTAGAGTTTTGGTCCCTCATCTATTACTGGGTTCAGTGGATGTGACCCAAATTAGACAGAAAGAGTAGTTATTCTTAGTATAAAGCAGCCATGAATTTCAGAGGGAAATGCATTCTTAAATGAAATGAGAGGCCCCAGTCAGTGCTAAGCCAAGTAAGTGCTCATTTTGGGTGTCAGTAGAATTATGGCAGTTTGTCAGACAAATATGATTCTTCTCATTTATCCAGACACTACCTTACAAAACTGATTCAGGAATACAATGATTAATACTAGCAGCAGTCATTCTCTGACAGCAGCCACACAACATTTACCATGCTGGCTGAATGATTTCCCACTGGGGCACGGAGCTGAGTGACTGAGATCAGAAAGTAAACCCAGGACACTAGAAAGCCGACAAGGGGAACAAAAAATCTGAAGGAAAATGAAAAGTAGAAAAGTAAATAATTAGTAAAAACACAATCAAAATCAATTTGCCTGTTTTATTACCTGCTGATCCCACTTCTTTCCAACCAATGCAGGAGGCCACATGCCAAGCCAGTGGAAATGTCTTGTACTCAGGAGTATGTTTCTTCCCTTGATCACAGCCCTTTCTCACTGCTGGAATGCATGCTATGAAGCTGGGTCTGACAAACCTCTGAAAAACACTTCCCTAGACAAGCAGAATGTGACAAGAAACCAAACTCAGTTCTCCTTTATGACTGATTTTCCTTTAACCTCTGTCATCTTTGAAGGAAATATCAGAGTAGCAAAAGTCACTTGCTAATGTCAAGCACCTTCTGAAAGTAGATGCTAAAACCTGGCCTTTTAAAATAGTCCCAATCTCTGAAAACTGGTTTCAAAAACTGCAGTAAAAGAGGCAGCCATCCATTCTCAGCTCTTGTCACAGTAACTCAGAGATACACAGCCATGCTGACGTGTTGAAAGCCAGTGAGATTCCAGAGAAGGCCATCTGCATGCAAAACTTGCTCTGGTTTTGCTGTCTCAAGTAAAGCCTACTTCTGTTTTCTTAAGTGATTTCTGTTTGTGTGCCCATGTGTGGCTTGCAATAGCACTTGCTTGAAACAGGCACAGAAGAAAAGAGGTCTCAAGCACAAGGCTGGAAAAATGCCCCTGAGCACACCCACCCTTTTTGCTCCAAAAGGCAAATTTCTTAACAGTGTAGTCATTGCCAGGAAAAGATCATATTTTAGGACTTGGTATTTTTTGTACCTTAAAATAAAGAGATTTATAAGCTTTTCTATCCTGATTTTATCCAGTTTCTGTTCCTTCTCTCCTGGTTGTGCCTTTGCTGCTGTTCTTATGCCTACACCTCCTCCTCCTTTTCATTCCATTTCGTGACTATTTTCTCTGGATCTCTTGAACTATATCTTCTTCTAAAATATTCTGAAAATAATTTATTCTGAGAATAATTTATCTAAAATTTTGTGTTCTATGCTTTAAATTAGTCCTCCATGCTAGCACAGAAGATTTCCAAATCCCTGGTTCAAAGACATGGGGATAAATTGAAGAGTTGTCAAAAATAGTGGCAAAACAATTCTAGTGTTCTATGTCAGGAAGGAGGCTGCTCCAGAGAAGCAGAAATTGCCATCATTTTAAGGGACAACTCACATTGTATTTTTGGTAAGAAAAGGATCCACAACTGTCATAGCATGACTGCACTAACCTCAAAGCAAGACAAAAGCTGAATCATTTTAATTCAGTCTCACCAAAAAAATGCATTTCAGAGTCACCCTCACTGTGCACAACCCACATGTATTATGTTCCTTCCCTGAAAAAAATACAAGTGGTCTATTATTAGTAAAGGGCAGCAGCAGAACTGGGAGGGGAGCACTGGTAGGTCTGGAGAAGGCAGCTGAACACATTTGCTTGCTCTTCAGTGAGTCTGGCCAGGACTTGCACAGCTTTTGGGACTAGCAGCCTGAAGGGACAGGCTCCACAAAGTTGCAACTGCAAAGCTGTTCTGTGCTTATTTAAGCAAAACTCTTCCTCTGAGGCAGAGTCTGAGAGCTCCCCATGGGAAACTTATTTACATATTTGAGTGATACCTCACTGGGTTATGTGAACACTTCTCTGGACTGTAAATCCTGTAAATCCTGTAACTAGTCTAAATCTGGGATCTTGCCATGGTTTCTTAGCTTCTTCCCAGTTACAGGCAGAGAAAAAATCCAACTGATAAAATCTTTTAAAAGCAGCTCTTTTTTTTCTTTTTTACTGCTGAAAGAGAAAGAAGAGCAAGATGAGCCTTAAGTTTTCATCCATCTGGTGGTGAAGTTTGTGACTGTTTTTAGCTCTTGGACCACAGACCATAGGCTTTGAAGACTTGCAGGCCCACACAATTCTCTGAAAATTGAAGGGGAAAAAGGAGTTCTTTCTTCTAGCTAACAAGGCTGTTTTGGATCATTGAAGCAGGGCAAATCTGTAAGAGCAAAAATCTAGTTGAGGTAAGGTTTGGGGAATCAACTTTTTATATTGAGTGGTATGGAATGGAAAGCCAATGTATCCTTTAAAGCCCAGGACTCAGATGTTCCAGGAAAGGTCACTGGACACCTGTGCCACACATACCTTATGTTGCATTGGACTGGGGGGCTGACACAAAAGTAAGGGATTTATAGGACAGGAGATGCATGGATAAGAGAACAGTGGTGGGAGTTTACCAGCAGCAGCATCCTGCAGAAATGCACTTCTACAAAAAGCACAGAAGCACAGGACTGAGCTCTTCCCCCCACACCCTTCGCAGGAGCGAAGTTTTAACAAAATCTCTTTTTCGACTAAAATGGAAACCTGGAGAGCTGAGAAGCAGACACTGGCTAGGAGCTGTGGTTCACAACCAGTGGTCCCCAGAGCTGCAGCAGCACAGTCTGTGGCCACAGCAAGAGCAGGCAAGAACACTGCACAGCCCCACGAGACCAGCAGCACCAGCTGCTGCTCTGTGCACACAGGAGGTTTGCAGGGTGGAGCCCTTCTGGTGGAAAGCTTCAGGAGCTGTAAACTGCTGGTGGAGTTCCACAGAGACTCGGTGGGGCTGTGCAAACGCCCCTATGGACCTTGCTGGAAGGGTTTTCCCGTGGAAGCAGATTTCTTCTTGTTCTTCAGAGCGCAGATGGAGGACAAGGAGCCCTACAGGAAGCCATTAGCATTCAGAGCTGGGCCCTAAGCTGCCCTGGAGTTCAGAGGGGAAGGTCACACACCTCTCATTTTGCTGATGACTTGTTTTCCACAGGGATGCCACTGTTGATGAATTACTCAATAGCACTGTCCAAAGCCCTATGATGTATCTCCCCAGTCTAGGGCTGGTTCTCTCTCCATAATTGTGCAGCCCCTGGGACCCAGGGCTGGGAAGCTGAGGGAATGATCAGATTACTGCAAGGCAAGGCAAGGGAGAGCAGGTGGAATTGTAAACAGGCAGAGGGAGAAGGCAGAAAGACCTGAGCATGTAGCTGTTGTTTCCAGCTACTAGCACGGTCAAGTTATTTGGTTCAAGGGCAAAATTACAGCTGAGGCAGAGAGTGTCCCAGGGAATCCATTATTACTGGAGGAAAGAGGAATTGGCACCAGCAAGCACTTGTGTGAGGGAAGTGAGGGCTGGCTGATGATGGAATTCTCCTGTGACCTGGCTGGAGAAAGGGACAGAGAATGCCAGGGACTGTGTGGAGCAGGCCTGGAAAAAAAAAAAAAACAAACCAAAAAAACCCCCAAAAAACCAGAAAAGAATGAAGGAGGCAAAGAGGTCAAAAGGGAGGGGTGGGAGAAGGAGTAAAACCACTTCAAAATCCAACGTGTCTGCTCATCCAGAACAAGAGTACATTGCCTTCTGTCTGTACATACCCAGCTCTCACCTGAGAGGTACAGCAAGATAAGGCCATGTCCTTGGCAAATCCCTTTATTTTGCTGTGTGTCATCTGCCAGCTGGAGATGTCTGCTGGCTGTTCTTTTACCATGGGTCTTGTTTGCCTGATTAGGCTGTAAACTTTGAGGTGCTCGTGCACTGTGTCTGGCAGCAGTCATGGTCCCTGTGCCTCAGATGAGCCCAAGGAGCTGCTGTAACACATCAGTGCATGTGCTACATTGAATGTTCTGGTGCCCTTCAGCTGCAGCAGCAGCAGGTTCAGCAGCATCCAATGGGATGTTGCTGACCCTGAGGATCCTCTGAATCTGTTAATACCAAAGCAGAGGAGAAAACATGTGAAGGAATAAGTGAACTTTCATGTTCATGAGTTCTTAGCAAGGAAGGAAGGAAGAAGAATGGACAAGCAGATAAACAGCAACTGAAGTGAACAAGGCACTATGATCTGCTGAGGACATGCAGATCTAGGCCCAGAAATCTGGAGTACAAATAATCAACTACGTGATGCTCCCAGAGCAGACCTCTGAAGGAGGTGCCCAGACTTCTTGCAGAGGCTTTGGTGAGCTCAGCACTCTCTGTAAATCTTTTCTTTAAGGCACTGTAATGAGGTCAGCATTGTTTCTCCCAGTCTACACATGAGAAAACTGAGGCAGAAGGAGGAGAGGTGAGTGAGCCAAATATGCAGCCTGATCCAGCTACAAGCTTGCTCAAGCTCCTTTTTTTATCTCTTCCAAAGAAAAGATCTCTTCCATCATGCCATCCAGGAGTACACACAACCCAAACTTATTTACTTGGTTCATCAGCAACAAACACTGTAATGTCATCAGTTACTGCTAATCTTTTCTGAAAGTTATGGTTTGAAGGGATGGGTAAAATGTTTTCCAAAATCAACAGAGCGCACTAAGAAAGGAAAAAAGAAAATAAGATCTGCTACATACAAATTTCACATCAGAGACAGAGCTAATGTTTCCTGTGAGCTGGGAAGGGGCAGAGCACAGTCCTGCTAAGCAGAGGGTGGAGTACAACCCTGCTAAGAGAAAGTCTTGTTATGATGTTTAGTTTAACAATTTCAAAGAGAAATGGGAGGTGAGGTGTTTTCACTTAGTCTGTGGTTTTATTCTGAAGCAATGCTATGGATGTGGCAATTCCCAAGCTTGTTCTGACCTCCCTGCAGAGTTGTGGCTTAGTGATGGAGATCTGAAGGGTGAAGCACTGCTTTGTGCAAACTGTTCTTTCACCAGATTCTGGGTGTTGCTGTTCTCTCTTGTACTGGTTGGTTGGTTTCACCTGCCTCTCTCTTATCAGAAGAGCACAATCTACTCTGGCAGATTGCATAAACAGGATCATGGCCTTCAAAAATAGTATTTTTGGTATTTTTTTTCTGGTATGCAAGCTGAAAAATACAGACACATTTCTGATCTCTAGTGCAAGTCAGATGATTCAGAACTGGAGACAGAGTTTAACTGGGACATTTAACCTTGAAACACCATTATATCAATGTCATAGCGTTGACCTAGGGAATTTTTCAGAATGGCCTGTGTTTTTGAGGAGATAGCTAGCTAGCTAGATGGATGTACTTTTCTTTTTTCTTAGAAGCGGTTCACTATCACTGTATGTATGTCAGGAAAAGCATAGTGAAGATGCAATAAACTTAAACGTGATAAAAATAAGAATGTCACTGCTAGGGCTCCTATGCTTAAAGCCAAGCTGGAAGAGAAATAAAATTTGTTTCCATGTAAATTTAGTGGAGCAATAGAGGGAGTCTGATGTGAAAGGACTCTGGGAAGCAGCAGTAGTGGGCAGGGTGTTGGAAAGGCAAACTCCTCTGAAACCTCTCACCCTAAACCGCAATTGTTTTAATGCCTGTGACAGACCCTGCAGCCAGGACAGGAACGAGCAACTCACTGTCCCCTGAAGGTGCCGGTGCAAACAGCTCATTCCGAAGTGGTTTGCACCTAAAAACATATACCCTTGGATCGGGATGCTGCAAACCCAACAGGACTCCGCAGAGAGACGATGGGATATTGACATGCTAATTCTGGTGTCCCACCGGGGAGCTGCTCAATCCATTTTGTAGGAAAACAAAGGGAGAGGTAGTTGCACAATATGCAAAGGCTTTTGTAATTTTCATTAAAGGCTGGAGAATCCCCAGGGTTTTATTTAAGTAGAGAAGCAGTGGGCAAAGCTATTTCAAATGCACACCGGTACCAGTGCAGAATGGAAAATGAACTAACAGTAGCTATAGGTCAGTGAAGGTTGCAACATTTAAAAAAAAATTAAAAAAAATCCTTTATTTCCTAATTAACCCTTGTTTTCAGTTTCTGCCTAGCTTTCCAGCCCTGAGGGAGAATGTGTTTGCAAGACAGATGCCAGGTGATCCAGTTCAAGGTGTCCCATCGCTTCTGAAGCCGAAGCAAATTACCTGAATTTGAGAATAAGCTAGCAGCTACAAGAAAACCTGCTGTCACTTGTTATTTTTAGATCAAGAAAACGAGATATGTGGCCACAAAGGAAACCCCACCTGCATGCTTCGAGTCTAAGGCTGAGGACATGTTTTTTTGCTCTTAAAGGGCACCACTCCCCTATGTAAGGCAATTTTGACAGGCTTTCAGAAAGTCAAACTGCCCTCTGCAAACCTCTGCAAACTCTAGTGAGTAATACTGAAACAAATTTAGAAGCAGCTCTCTTTGTTTTTTATAAAAGAACCTGTGGAACTGTGCTTTCCTATGCTTTTTAATGGCTCTGTATTTTTCCTCTTTCCTATAAATGGTCATATCTAGCAAGATCATGTTTGTTTGTTTGTTTGTTTGTTTTTAATTACGCGGGAAAAAAGTTCTTGCTTGGCATTCTCTAAAAAACAACAACAACAAAAAAATTTGGAGATAAAGTAACAAGCTAATGTGACTCATTATCTTCCAAATCTATATTAGGGAGAAACCACCTATCATGCAGGAAAAGGGGTAGTCATAGGTTGATCTAATCCCTACTAATTCCAGACAGTGCATAAAATCTTCCAGCACCACCAGAGGCAGATTCTGGATCAGGAGAAAGAGGGGTTTACATGTTGCACACAGCCCCTGACTTCCTAGCATGGAAATAATTCTTCCATGTCACAGAAGATCATAAAGAATAGCTTGAACAGGACATGAAGCAATTACTGCTATGAGCTCTTTACAGCTCTCTGCTTCTCAATCACTCCTCCCAGCCACAGCCTCCTGGAAAAATTTACATTTCTTTTCCATAGCTCAGGCACATATTCTACAGAGCAGGAAGAATGATGGGAAAATTAAATCCACACATTAGACTAAAGTGCTTCCCTGCTCAAGTAAGATGTGCTACATCCACAGGAGAAGAAGAACAAGCAATTGATCACTGTGTCACAGGACAGGATGGAGCTGCTGAATTAGTATTGAGCTGGAGTGTTCCTTCTTTTAGGAAGCCAAGCTGCATCTCACAGATGTCATTTATAATGAAAGATAAGGTTTGTATTCATCTGCAGGTTAGGTCTATAATGAGATTCACTTCCCTGGCCTCTGAGTCACAATGAAGTGAACTCTAGCTCTCCAGCAGACAGTGTATTAGCCCCAGCCATGGACCTGCCAAACATCAAATACAAAATGCACAGCAAGCACCCTCTTGGTGTCCCTTATCATCACATATTCACCTGGGGTATGGCACCTCCTGTCACCCACAGAGCCATGGAAAGTGTGACACTGGAGCTGCTGCCTCAGGGTCTGTGTCTTTGAAAAGTGCCTAGTTCACCTGAAATCTCCCCATGAGAAATAACTGGTGCTGCTAAAAGCACTGCCCAAGGGAAGGCCTTTTCTAAGATAAGGCCTTTCTTCTTTGCAAATGAGAGTTTGTTGCAAAATAAAATGAGTTAAAAAAAAAGGGGCAAAAAGCCCCAATCCTGAACTAGATGATGTGTCTGTGGTTTGTGACCTAGTATAGGACTGTGTGTTAGTTATTCTAGTGCTTCAGATGCAGAATTTTAGGCAGCACTTCAGCAATAGGAAGCTTAATCCAAGTTGCACTTTCTCTTTCCTATTTTTTGAGTAATTTGACAATGTTCCTTAACGCTGTGTTTAGGCCTCTGATTGAATGTCTGAATGTGATGCCTGTTTGATGAATCCAAGCACTGTTTCTAACCCATACTTAGCTTGCCACCACTTTAATAACAGCACTTGAATAATTCATTGTGCACCTGCAGAGAGGCTTCACATGATCTGCTTTGGAGGTATCACCCAGAGTCACACAGCACAACCCTCTCCTTTGCAACAACCCTGGTGCTGGCCATCAGGAGCCAGCAGAGTTGCTTGGCACAATCCTCAAAAAGTCAGAAGTTTTCACAGGCTCAGGTGCTCAGTAGCTTTACAGTCTTCTCCTCGATCTGTCATACAGGCACCAAAGAAGGGAGTAGGGCCAGACAACATGGGGCAGGAGAAGAAGCAGAATTATTGGAGTCCTAAAGAAGACTATTTTAAGGTTTCATCATCAAAATCTCTGTCTCTTTCCATTTCAGTCTTTTGTCATGCATCCCAAAGCTCCTAGGTGTGACTTACAGATAAGGACAGTCAGGTTACCCAGAATGGTTTGAAGATGGCTTTTAAGTCATTCTCAAATATTTAATATTGCAGCTGATGACAATGGCTGCCCTCCAAGGGAATTTGATCCACTAATCCAAAAATGCAAAGTAAGGAGACAGCAAAATAAAACTGGTCACTTTTTTTTTTTTTTTTTGCCATAGCTGTTTGCTTCACTGCTTCTTATTGCTAGAATTGGATGAAATAAGGAATGCTGAAATATATACAAAATAAGCTACACTATTTCTAGCCACACCAAAAATACTTGGAACCAAAGCATAGCATGCAACACTGTCCTCACTAAATTCAGATGAAGATTAAAGTCAGATTCAGCTTTTGGGAGCTCTTACTAGTTCCCAAATGAAATTTCTAAACTTAATAAGGTTTGTTCATTGTCAGATATTCTACTCCAGCCATGGCAGTGGAGGAACTTCATGAAAAGGTAACCCAGGATTTACCTTGTATGGAATACATGGCTCTGCAAATAATACAAAATCCTCTCCAGATCTAAACATGAGTTGCTTTAAATTTGAGATCACATTGTGAGATTCTTGTGGCTGTCCCATGCAAGGCCACAGTTGGACTTTGATGATCCTTGTGTGTCCTTTCCAACTCAGAGTATTCTGTGATTCTGAAGTTCTGAAAGTTATTAACAGAGCCCACATGTTTTTTCAACAAGTCTGTTATGTAACAGACTTGTAGAAATAAAGTAAGATCTTGAAGCCAGCTTTTGTTTTCCTTATTTTGCTAATGTTGGGTATGAGAACACTCAGGCAGTTTGGAAAGTAACCAAGAATCCTTTCATATACAGAAATGTTTAAAAAATAAATTAAGAAATGAATTCCCTAATAGTTAGGGAAATAAACAACAAAACCATCATCTTTTTTCAATACTGCACCTTTCTAAAAGCAAGTAATCCTAAAGCTGTGAGGTTTTTCTAAGGTTTCCTCTAGTCTTCCCCTCCTCCCCACTTGTTTCTTTTTATCTTAGTTACATCAAAAATGTCCATTTTAGCAGGCAGGAAAGTTTACCTTTCCCTAAAGCCTATTAACCAAGTAAACTTTTTATCCTTGAGGTATAGGAGGTCCCTTCTTCAGTTTCAGTGTATCTGACGTCTTCTAGTGCCCTCAGAGGCGTTCTGCAAAGGCAAACTAAACGTGTCCAAGTCAACAGGAAGCAAAACACCTGGGATAAAAAAGGTGCCTGTAGTACCTTTGAACTTTACTCTGTGTATTTTTAAGAGAGCTCTCTAAAAATGAAAAGGGCAAATCTCATAATAGCTGAAACA
>VYZP01075153.1:0-35708 GCA_013400635.1 Hypocryptadius cinnamomeus
GATTCAACCCACACTGATAATGATCTAATTATGAAAATTAGTTGGAGTGGAATTTTTAAAATTTCAGGGAGCATGAAATTTGCATGTGTAAACTGAGTGTTTATTGCTAACTATTTTGAAGGCATTCAGTCAGCATACCACATTCCAAACATACTTAAAGCCCTCCTGAGATTTAGTACCTCTATAAGATGTTTCATGTGTTGACTTGTGCATGTTCTATGTGTAACTCTAGTGCCAAGTGGTAAAGGACTGTTCAGTTTACAAATTCTAATACCTTCTCATGGGAAGCAGAGTCAGTGCAGTTTATTACAGGTGTATCTACATGAGGACCCCAACATATGATACTAGATCTGTGATATCAATGTAATACAAAAATTGAAAGCTCTAAACCTCTGGTGCTCATATACATTTTACTTTAATTTGTTCTTTTGTCAGCTCTCTTCTGTACTTTGAGAAGATTCTCTCTCCCACTCTGGATTATTCCCCAGTCTCTGCAGCTGTGCTCTTCATCTGGATTGTCATTACTTGCTAGAATTTGGATGCAGCAAGTCCACTTAGATTAAGGCAGTTCTCTGTGAACACAAGGGTAGCCACTATCTTTGAAAGAATGGATGATCTACTTAATATAAGGGTCAAGACAACACAGAGCAATTAAAAGGACATATTAATTATATGAGTCATTGAGAATGTAATGAACTGCAAAGTCATGGTGCCTTGGAAGACAAATTTCTCAAATTCATGTCTGGTAATTAGAGAACAAGTCCCTTCTTCTATTTTTATTACCAGGCGGCATTTCTGATTCCACAAGATCTTTTCATAGTGCTTAAATTCCCTGAGTAATACTCAAAACTCACAGCAGATTAGCATTCTGTGTTTTGTTCTTCATAGCATTTGTCTCAGCAGGGTAGCGAATAACTGGAATAATTAGTGAATCCTTTTGCCTTTGCAGTAAAAGCAGCACGATCTCTACCCTGTGTGCAGAGAACATCCATCAAAATGAATGCAATGGCCTTGACAGGAAGAAAGGCCAGCTGCAGCCTGGCATGTCCAGCCTTCCTGCTCGTGTCAGCTGCATACCAAAGTGAGTATTTCTGGAAATGATCCACAGGAGAGAGAATTGTGGCTCCCCAGCCTTCAAGTGCAGGATAAGGCCTTGTTGAAGGGATATCTGGGCTCCCCAGGGTGACACAGATGATGCTGGTCACTGGATGGGGCAGGTACCCCCATAAACACATCTGCAGAACAAGGATCTGTCTCTGAAGCATTTGCAAATGAAAAAGCACACTGGCCTAAGTATATTAGATGGCGATATGTAAGGAGTAATTCTTGTGTTAAAGCAGTATCTAAAGAAAAAACAGAGGAAAATGAAACCCCAAGCCTGAGGCTGCTCTATTAAGTTTTTTTTCTCAAGAACCTCCATTCTGGAGCAGAGCACTCAAAGAATCTAACTGATATAAATGAAGTACAAGATAAAGCACCATTGGGCAGTAATCTATGATAAGATTAATATTTCATGGGAGGTATGGTAGGATTAGTGCTTAGAAATTGGCAGAGCTTCCTGGTTCATTTGGCAAATTTGGAATGCCTCATTTTGTGGAACTGTATGACAAGAAAAATTTAAAGAGAGTTGAAGTGACAGGTTGCTTTATTCTCATTATGGCATTCTTTTTTGTAGTAATACCTTCCTGTGTAATATTTAAGCTGGTATTTATGCATTTTGGAACAAATCTAAAGATAGGCAATTAACTGATGGTTTGATTAATTAGCAGTTAGTGCTAGGGATGAAAAGTTCTTGGCATGGTAAGCGACTTTCAAGTTCTTCTAGTTTCATAAGTAAATGTGTTCTTGCATGAACTAGCACCTTCTCACAAAGAGTCTAATACTCTGTGTGCACCTGGACATGTTTTATTGTTTGTATTATTAATCATGAAATATCAAATTACTTGAAAAGCTGTAAAACTTGTTCTGGAAAGACCTGTTTTCTCTCTACAGTTTGACTTGGGCTTTTTTTAGGGATTAGTCTTTCAGTGCATCCATCCCCTCAAGGTCATTCTTTCAGGAATCTGTGTACCAGAAAATGAAAGCCTTCATGGAAGGTTGCTGAGAAGAGAAATAGAGGCAGGTGTTTTGCAACATGAGATCTGGGAAGCAAATATAGGTGAACAGGCAAGCCATACTATGCCCCATGCAGATGTCTGCTTAATGGAGAGCTGTTTTCCTGGGATATGATGAATAATTTGACGTATAGATTAATTCAGTGGCCAATGAAAATAGTTCCCTCTTGAACTGCCAGATTAGTGGACCACTGCCTCTGAAACAGTGCTCTAATGCCTTTTTGATCTGAAAAGATGTGCTTATTAGTTGTGTTTCTCAGGTGGAAGAAGATTCTCCATCACTGCTGCCGGTGTATTCATGCATTATTTCATTCACTATTGCTCCTGTCTATTTTATTCACTGTGGCTCCTGCCATACAGTCCTTCTGTCCATGAATTCCTGCCTGATCACTCAGGGATGGGCTGGCAACCAAACATCTGTGTATGTGTGTCACAAGCCTTTGGCTCTGGTGTTGTAGAAATCATATTATAATGCACAATGAATATCACTACAGTCTCCATCTGTCCTGTCCTGACAGAAAACCTCACAGACAAAATAGCATCTTGGACAAAGTTGAGGACAAAGGACAAAGTTTGGTGGCTCAAGTATTGTCATTATCAATGGTCACAGATCTGTGTAACATCTGTTACTGAGGCAGGGCGTAATGGGAACACTTAAACAGGAATTAACCTGTTTGAAAAGGTCTGTCTGAAAGACAGTGGTGGCTAAAATCAAGTGACCATATCACTGTGTTTAAATGGTGATTCTGAGCTATTCCTTGTGCTGAGGTGGGTAGGTTGGGAGGTTCCTTATACCTTTTGCATAAACTTGAGATTTTTTGCAATGGCATTCTTGTCCTGAAGCTGAGAAGGAAGAGAGTAGAGTATCTGCAGCAGTGGGAGGTGGTGGATGAAGAGCTGCAAAGGCTGGTGGCTCCAGCCCTCTGACTCAGGTCTCTGTGGAACTGGTGGCTGAAAAGGGGGCAGTCATCCCCCACTTCTTTTACCCACCATCGTAAATGTATCAAGAAGTCTTTAGTCAAGTAACAGCTAATAGAATTTTTGAGAAACAGTTAGGATTTCTGATAGAAGACACATGTGCTCATCTGAATAAATAAATGGCAGATTCCAGAGAAGTGGGCTCAGAGTATTGCAGTGCACAACAGGACAATAACCAGACTTCCTGAAAATGTGTGGAGAAATGAATGGGAGCCACCACTTCTGCAGCAGGGAGTTTGTTTCTTTTAACAGTGAATATACTGTTAATTGACAGTTGTTTTAATAGCGATTTGTATGCCCTTTGTGGTTTATTTATATGTTTACCTTTTTTTACTGATGAACCTAGGTTTTTTTCTTTTGTGCTTCTCTCTGACTACAAATATACTGTATAAGCTGCTTATGCAGTAAGGTAAAAAGCAGGGTTGGCAGTGAGTAAAAGGTGCAAAAATTTGTTTAGGAGTATCATGTAGTGTGAGAAAGAGTCTCCAATAGGAAAAATAATACCCATGAAACATATGTTTGTGCTTGATAAGTAAAAAAGAATTGTTTCTTCAGTGAGTCACTCTTCTTCACAAGCTTGTGAGTGACAGAAGTTTCATGGTTATGATGTAAAATCCAGAAGCTTTCAAACTATTTGCTACAAAAGAGGAAATTCTGCAATTCCATATTTTTTTTTCTGGTGTAGTTACCAGCAGCACACAGTTCAATTATCATGGGCATCATATAAAACAATTACTTTCTTGGAGCTATTTTGAGCACAAATGTAATAATTCTTCTGGAAAGAAATGACACATTCTCAGGATCAAATAATTCGATTTTGTGAGTGAGAAGCAACTTGTGAAGTAAAAGCACCTCTGAAAGAGCTGGTCTCAGATCTATTCATGTGGTTTCATCCAACCCCTGGTGAAGTCAGTGAGAAGTCTCTGGTTGAGACTCTCAGAGAGCTAGATATAACAATGTACATCTCTACTAAGTGTTTCTGCAAAAAAGGGGTTATTTGTGTGAAGAAAGTGGAGAATGGATACTGTAGAAGGAAGAAAATGAGTTGATAAAGAGCATAATATAATAAGACAATGAAATACCAAAACAATTCCAGCATTTCAGACCTATGGAGCAGGGCACTGCATCCTGTCTATTCCTTTCAGGCTGCTTGGCCTTACCTAGTCATCTGTTCCATTGAACTTGGTGGCACATGGCATTAGCTCTCTTGTAGTTTGGTCACTTTGTCTGTTCCACAGTATCCAAGCAATTTTTCTTAAGGGTTGAAGGGATATTTTGGAGGTGACTATCTATCCTTAGAGCAGGTATGGATACTCTCCCCAGCACACAGTGAATAATTCCTAGGGGACATTGTAGACATTACATGTTGTGGATGGAAAGGAAATTTGGCTTCAGACACAGGCTAAAAGATGTATTAATCAAGGGGTCATGTAAATTCCGTGTTGGCAAAGTGATTTGAGTGACTTGTGTGTTGCCCACTTTACCTGTATGAGTTGGCCACATACCTCAGGCTAATCCTGCCTTCTTTGAACAGCAGCTTCTATTTAGGCATCACAGTGGTTCTATTTCTTGATGTTCCTAGGAAAGATGATTTGCTCACATCCCTGAGTGGGAATCTTTGGACAGTTCAGACCATGTATTTGTTTTCCTAATGTTGATCTAGCTGAGTGACAGGCAGTAAAAAGGTTTAGACTGTTCTGCCCTTATTCCTTTCATTTTAGCAAACCTGAAAATGGAGATATTTTCTATTTTCAGCTTCAAAGATCAAACTACATGTTCAATAACTTGAAGTTCTGCCATCTCTTTTTGATCTGTTATCCCTTAGTTGTCTTGAAGGTAGTCAATGCTTATTGTAGAAGCCTCAGTCTTAGTGTGATGGTTGACATTGCAAAATTGCTTAGCAAAATTGCTGAACTCAATGGGCTCTATTTCTGTTGTCCTTTACACTGGCAAATGCTGTTGTATCATAATCTGAACATGCTCAGGAAAGGGAAAGCTTTTTTACCTTCCTGAATACCTGTCCTGGGCAGTCATTTAATGGAGATTTTTACCTGCTTTCCTGATGGCTATATATGAAAGCTACTGCTTTATCATTTCTTTGCTGGCTCAAAATACATCCTTAATTAGTATTTTAAGACACAATGCTAAACATTTCAGGTTAGTAAAAAAAAAGTTCTGGGACATGTTGGTGAACTAGAAAATTGAGATAAATTTAACAAATGCATTTCAGAATGTAAAGGATTCCAAACTGTAAAGGATAGCTACACAGTTGATGTAACCAAGCTTTTCCAATGTAATAGTGTTTTTAACAAGATTTGGGGCCTAAAATTGACATAGCTGTAATTAAAGTTCTGGATGCTCATCTACCATCGCATGCACACATCTGTTATTAAGTCTGTTCTACCAAAAAGCTGAAGAAATACACTCTGAAATACATTTCTTTTTAAAGTCAACTATATTTATTCCAAGTAGGGAATATCAGACAGCTCCTGCATGGAATGTGACTGGAATTGGCAAATTAAACAATGTACCTAAAGCTTTTATTTCATTTGTTAGCTACTGGTGATCATCCACCTGTATGTTTTTTTCTGTTGCATTTATAAAACTGCTATTAATATGATACTAAATCCTATTCTGCTTATGATATCTGAAAGAAAATAGTGCTTATACTTTGAATGCATTTCTGTATGCAATCTTTCTGTAACTTTCTACCCTCTTACTTCATTCCCTAGTTTGCAGAAATGTATTTTCTGTTCTGTCCCCTTCCATTTCACATTTTCTTTGCTATGTCTGCTTTCTTATTCAGAATAAATAACCATTATGCTCTGCAGTCATCTAACTTCATTTATATTAGGAATTAATACAATATACCTCCAGGCTGTCTTCTCACTAGCCAGAACAAAAAAGGAGCCTGGCTTCAGATCCTATTGAATCATTCCTTTTTGGGGGAAATACAAAGTGCAGTTCACTGAAATTCCATTAAAATCTTAGATATCCATTAAA
Source organism: Hypocryptadius cinnamomeus (assembly GCA_013400635.1). Classification (NCBI taxonomy): domain Eukaryota; kingdom Metazoa; phylum Chordata; class Aves; order Passeriformes; family Zosteropidae; genus Hypocryptadius; species Hypocryptadius cinnamomeus. Next base: position 6,096 of record VYZP01075153.1, read on the forward strand.
AGTGCAAGTGCAAGTGTAATACATTTAAATGCAGAATGGAAGACAGACTGGGCATATGAAAAATGAATGAGCACTTACAGAAATGATTGTGCTCATTTTAAAACCTCTGAAGGTTACTCTGGAAGAACTCCAAATGTTGTGACCACAACCACCTCTCAGTTTTCAATACTATGCCCTGTCACAGTCATGAACTGGAAATGAGGAAACTCACTTTAAAAATGGCCCCATTGTAGCCTGAATATTGCAGGGCCCCAGGTCCTTCTGCATGGTAATCTTTGCTCTGGGTTGGTCCCTTTAGTGTTACCTCTAACTCCTTCTTTGTAGTGGAGATGCTATCTTAAAGCATTTTTAAGATTTAAAGATTTTTTTTTAGCTAAAAAAAAAAAAATCTGAAATATAATTTCCATTTTCTTCCCCATCTGTGAGCATCAGACCAGTTATATTTGTCTGCATTCATTTCTGGTTTTTCCCCTTTATAAAGGTGCTACAGTTCTGTAACTGCTGTAGTAGAAACTCTCAAGGATATACCAATAAGATTTCAGCATCCCCTTCCATATGGTTGATAAATAAATTTGTTTTTACAACTGGAATTTTAGTCTTTTGTTCAAAGTGGAGCTTTCAGTATTCTAAGGTACTAATTTAAACAATAACAGACTTTGTCTTTCCTAATCCCTTATACCTAGTAAGGAAATTTTTGATGAATATGAGGCAGGGAAAGTGAAGCGACATCATTTAGAGGAAAATATTTTGCCTCACAGAAGAGGTTTTGATGAATTTCTCACCTGAAAACAAAACAAGGAAGAAAAATGTTTTTTCATCTTTCAATTTTGAAACACTTAGACCAAAAATATCAAACAGATTTCTTTCTGTCTGTTCTGTCAATGTCAAGTGTCTGGAAGTGACTGGAGGTTGGCAGTCATCATGTCTACAGAAGTTTCTTAAAAATATATATATATATATATATATGCAATAAGTTGTTCAACATTTATTTCACATAATTTTAAGTTGCAAGATAAAATACTCTTATTTGACAAAATAAAGGCTCTTCTTTAGTGCTAAAGTACAAAAGAAAACCAGTGTTTCTAGGCCTGGATTTATCCCATCCTGACATGGAGATCTAAAGTAGTTCAGATGAATCATGACAACTAGAGCATAGAGCACATGAATCCCTCATGGTATCCTTCAGTAGCAGATTGCATACAACTAAATTTAGATGTCTAAATGTAGGAAAGCAATTCAAATGCCTTGCCATGTCTTCAGCCTATCTCTCCTTTGCTGCAGAGGCAGCAATTTGCTGCTGCACCATGGAGATGGAGTTTGCTCTGAACACTGCTCAATGACAGGACCTGAGGGATGGCCTGAAGCTGTGTCAGGGGAGGTTTAGGCTGGGTATCAGGAAAAGGCTCTTCACCCAGAGGGTGGCTGGGCACTGAACAGGCTCCCCAGGGAAGTGGTGACAGCAGCACCCTGGCAGAGCTGAGGAGGCGTTTGGGCACAGGAGTCTCGGTGTGACTCTTGGGGATGGTGCTGTGCAGGGCCAGCAGCTGGACTCGATGATCACCGTGGGTCCCTTCCAACTCAGCTTTTTCTGTGATTCTATGAATACCTGCTAAACGGTGTGAGATGGAAAGAAACAACACACAGCAGCTCCTCCCCAGTTCAAAGTTACTTCAAAGAAATTATCACCTACAGCTAACACACTAGAACAGAAAGTAATGAAATAAACCTCTCCTTACTCTTTGTTCTGGAGACAAGCTTTGGTTGTAATATTGAAATAATGCTTTATTTAATACAGGACCTTGTTATTTTATGTGACATTTTAATCAAACATGCTAAGATGGAAATGGGAAGATTTTAAATAATTATGTTTAATTACTTAATCATCATTTAATGAAAATCATCTTCAATGGTAATGATTATCATTGTCAGTCCTTTTCTCACACATACTCATATATATATATATCATATTAGTATGAACTTTGATTACTATGTTCATTGAAAACTACATCCTAATTTTCTCTTTTAAATCAGCACTATGCCTTAAGTAAGTGAAGAAGTATCTCAAATCCTTTAAATTTACTGGTTATATCTTCAACAAATGTTATAAACAATCATAAATCCTCTAGCTTTATAAATGAATTCTGTGTATTAACCTGTTGTTGCTGATGATCTAATGGCCAGTCATTCATCCATAATTAATCTCTAGCATGTGCTCTCTTTTCTCATAGAAGTATTTAAACCCAACAAAGTCCATGTGAAGGACTTCAAGGGGTTTGAGTCCCCTTTTAAATGCTGGATGAGTCACCACGCTCAGGTTGTGTCTGTGTTGCAGCTGCTGGAGCAATGCTGTCTGAGCATCTGGAAATGGGCACTGGAAGCCAGCCAGCTGCTGGGTCCTGGTGGTTTGTTTGGGTTAAGAGAAGCTGCTCAGTGAGAAATTGGTCCTTGTGGAGTTCCTGCTGTCTCAGGTTGACTGCTCCAGGAACCTGAGCTAGGGCAGTTTCAGTTATCTTGGCTGGCAGGGTGCAGCAATAATGTATCTCATTTATTCCAAGTCTGGAATAATTCCTCAAGAATTAGCAGAGCTTTTTAGGTAAAAAGACAATATAAACAATGGCAGCAATGAACCCTTCCAGTTTTGCTCACTTTCTTAGGGATGATTGTTAAAAAATCTCTCAGGCAGCACAGCTGAGGTTCAGCATCAAAGCAGAACCAATGTTTGGGTCATGACACTTCCTACATTTCCTGCTTCAATCCCATTCTGAGCCCTACAGCTGGAGTGGCTCTGAGACCTTCAAAAAGGGACCCCAGTGTCCCTTGGTAGCCCAGACACAATTGAATTCTCATTTCCACAATACTGATAAAAATCATTATGAAGATGGCACAAAAACACAAGTTATCATGGTTAAAGGTTTGGCTTACTGACAAACAAAACTTGATTTTATACTTTTCCAACATGGAAAGAATCTTAATGCAAGCATGGACTAGGCAGCATAATTGGGATGACATACAGTGTGTGTCACTAAAAAAATAGTGTTAGTCACTTTTTACTTTTCTTCTGGAGTGTACATACAAGACAGATTGCAATGTTGACATCCAGTTTTGGAGCTTAAGACTCATATTTAAGGTCAGAAGAAAACTGCACATCTGTGGCTTTTTCCCTTTAGGTGAGAATGAAAAAAACCCAATGATCTAGGGCACTAAGCAGGAAATGGTGAAAAAGGATTTGAGGATTGATCTAGATGACTTTAAGAGGATCCTGTCCAACCAAACTGACCTTGTGGTGAATGAGACGGTGATTGAAGACTTTAGGGTCTATGATTTTCTTACTAAATGTATGGGTAGTGATGAGAGCTACCCCAGTGACCATGGCAGGTACACAGAGCTGTCAGTGTTTGCTCTTCTCTAACCCTGCTGTCCCCACTGCAGCAGGCTCACAGGCCATACTCACTCAGAGAGGTCTGAGTGAAAACAGAAGGGCAGGAAGAGGAGGACAGAGTGCTAGGGAAAAAGCAATGGTCATTTGCAGGAATTGTCAGTGATTGCATAACCATGGAAAAAGCTCTTCTGAGGTTGTTGAAGCTGAAATTCTTATGCTTATTCAGATTTGGGAAACAGTTGGATGCCACCAAGATGCCTCAGGAGTAAGAATCACTGACTTGGAGATCCAGAGGGAAGCAGCTGGCATCTGCCTTGGTGCAGAACAGGCTGGTTGTGTTAATTCCTGACCCACCTGCTATAGCACATAGCCTTACATCCACTCTCCTTCTGAGGAGGTGTCCAAGTCCCCTCCATCTCCCTTTCTCCTCACTATTCCATGCTTACTCAATACTTGAACCAGTAATAAATATTGGGGCAGAGGGACAGGCTAAGCCTATACTGTTTTCTAGCACCTTTGCCAGGTTGGTACTTGATTTCAGAAAGTTCTCATAAAAATATCACTATACAAGGTTGTAGTCATTCAACAGGGAAAGAAAAATATACATTCATTTCCTTGGAGCAGCTTTTTTTATTAGAGCTGTCAGGATCCATTGGCATGAATGGAATTCTGGAGGTTCAGGCCTCCACTAGAGGAGAATAGTAATAGCAGCAGCAGAGCAAGTTATACATCTCTTTACCTTTGTGTGTATTTTAAAGAAAAGGGAAGAGAAATAAAATAATGCAACCGTCCTGAAATGGTCCATACTTGGATGCTTTTCACCTCTTCCCAGCCTGTATTTATGATCAACAAATCTACAATAATATTGGTTCAGAGAAAACAAATACCTGATGTAATCTCCCTATCAGTTCCTTGACTATATTTTCTATTTTATTCTTCTGTGTAGATTTTGTGCTGTTTGTATTCTAGAGATTTCCAGTCAATAGAAAAAAGGAAATGGAAAGACTAAAAAGAAAGAAAATCACACCCAAGAGATTCATTCCTGTACCAAAAATCCTTGACCATTCCAGTCACGTTGGGTCCCTTTTAGAGCTGCAAGGGCTGTCACTCATTCCGTGCTGTACCCTGGCATTTGAAAGCTTCCAGCTTCCCTCTTGACATCTCCCACTCTGTTGAACTTGTTCAGCTGTATTTCCTTCACAATAATGTATGGCCCTGAGGAACTCATTCTTTTTATACCTGTATTTAACTTAAACCATTTAAGCTCTGGTTTTCTGTGAAATTTGCTGCATTTTTCTCTCTGTGATCAAACATTATTTAATTAATGCTAAAAGTCTTAAAAATATGCTAGTAAAATTCAGTGGGATTCTCTCAATTTTCCCTGCGATGCCATACTAAATGGGAAGAGGTTTTATTATACAACCTTATTTAAAATATGCTAATGAAGATGGCTTCTCAACTAAAATATGCATTTTCCAAATTATCAGGCAGAAGCATTCCGTATGAAGTAGTTTGTTTTCTTTCACATTTTAAATGAAAATGTAATTGAAGCTTGGTCAAAATTGGCTGAAATTGTAGGATCTCTGCCCAACAATAACTTAATTAAAAACAAATTAAAGGTTGGAGGATGTGTAGGATGCAGAAATGGAAGATGTTCTGTCCTCCAGGGAAAGGAAACCAGGCAGGTAAAGGAAGAAGGAAAGGAAAAGAAAAAACAGTGGGTGCTGCTGTTTGAATATATTTCTTTTTCTGATTTTTGATACAAGGTTTGACTTGCTTAAAAAAACCCCTTGCATTTCTATTGGTGGCCTCTTTTCCTCATCCTTTGGAGGTTAAGTACTTTTGGGTTGTAGTTTAGACAAGAGTCAACACATGATGGACAAGGGCCCCTCAAAGCAGCAGCTACAGTGGTCTCCAGCCAAGGATGGCAGCAGGAGGGCATAAAAATGGTATGAGCTGAGCAAATCAGGACATAAAGGGAAGCAGACAGTGAACTGTGCTGAGTTCTTAGGGCAAGAACTGCTCTGATGCTTCTTGCCTCCCAAGAAAGGAAAGGTTAGAATGGGTGACAAGGAACCTTACAGGGCATCATGGGCAGTCAGTTAGAAAAATTAGAAGCACAGCTGCCTACACATCTCTGGTATTCCATGAATACAGATGCTTTTTCAGAGGACAACTCACGACAGGAACTTTTTTCTCTTTCTGTCTCATATATAAGGAATCCATAAAGACTCAGAGCCTGTGATTGGGTGGGTAGGATGGAGAGATCTCAGCATAGCTGTTGGTGCTTTGCTTTTCTGACCATCTCTATGAATTTTGGTGCTGTTATATTCTTGTGAACACACAGGTAATCATCACATTGGTAAACACAGACTGCAGTTATCAAGTAGAACAGGGTTAGTTGAGCTTACCAGAATTTAATAAATTCACAGTATATAAGTGGATTACTAGTCAGGCAATTAGGAAATCTTCCAGGTAGTTGACAGCAGAATTGTGGTCTATAGATGCAGAGCCTACAGCAAGCCTTATGAACAAGATTTATATTTGAGTGTGAAGTCTAATAAAGTAATATAACGCTATTGGACTGCTTAACAGATCAGCACAGATAGCTTCTGTATATATTTATGCAGCCTGTTACCCTTTCCATTTGAACAAAGAGGGATTTAAGTTCCTCTTTTGATCACTTAGGGAGAAGTGGTTTCCCAGGAGGTCTCATTAAACTGGATTGTTTCAGCATTAGTCACATATTTCTTTAGCAGGTATTTTGCTGGTTGTAGAAATCTCAGTGATGATAGACAGAGCAAACCAGAGGAGATTTAAGCAATATTGTGCCTACTTAATTAATCTTTGTGGTGTGCTGGAACTGCATAGCTGCAAGGGTAATCACAAAAATAAGCAGGAAGTTTTTGTGTAGAAAATGCCCATCCAGAAATATATCAGGATATCTGATGCAATGTAATTAGACTCTGAAAAGGTTATAAATAACATAGTAATTGAGCCACTAAGAAAATGAACAGGAAGAAAATGAAACCAAAAGATAATGATTTTGCGCTATCAAACACAACATTTTGACACAAAATAGAACTCTGCTTTATAAAGTTCTGTTTCCAAGGAAGACACCAGAGCCTGCAAAGACGCAGATGTGTGTGACAGCTTAAAGTCCTTGTATGGCACCCATGCCTGGAACGGCCAATTGAGACAGGTGCTGTTCTCTGCCAGGCACTGCATGAACAAAACAAATGATCCGTTTCTTTACAAAAGATGATGACCCCGGTTCTTTGAAATTTTCATCAAGAATTTATATTATTGTGTAAAGGCAGCAGTCCTGTAGCAGTTCAAAAGCAAATAATTGAAGAAGGAGGATGTGAAGGCGCACTTCTTTCTCACAAGCAATAGTGTAAACTTCACTCATTCATAAATGCTGTGCCTGTCTGAACAAGATTTCTGCCTTTCTGTAGTTGGGGTAGTGCTACTTTTACTCACAGCTGGTAAGCTACCAAAAGCAATTTGAATCAATTAGTCTGCCTTTCTATATGAGATATTTAAATTTCATGTGCTAGCTTCTGAACCAAAGCCAATCTATAATTTATTTGAACTAAATCACTGTTCCCTCAACTTCCTTTGTAGGCCCTTGAATAGTTCCCAGAGTAGCTGCTGACTCCTAGGTAGGAATTTAGGCTATGTCAATAAGATATTTTCTAGTTCAGATTGAACTTGTTTCTGTACCTCCACTAGCAGGGCTGTGAAGGCCTAGGGATCAAAAATGCTTTTTTTTTTCGTCAAGAATAGAATGAACTTTGCTGGTAGTACTCAAGATGTTATGGGAGAATATCTCCATTTTGCTCCTAAACATTGCTTTGTTTTGAGACAGGAGAGAGATCTTCAGATTATATTGGCACTGTAAACTGCTGGGAATATTTGTCAGAATATATGACAGAAGCTGGTCTGTGTTGCTGAGTTAAAGGCAAGAAGAGTTTAGGGAATGGTATGTGGGTAAACTGAAGACTGAGTGTTTTCAGCTGAGAGATAATATTAGGTGAGGATCTCGTGCCATGAAAAACTAGAAAAATATAGAACTCAAAGCAACAAAGATGACACTTGAATTCAGTCAGGTGAATTCAGACATCATCTGATCTGGAAGCCTAAAAACATAAACCTGGAGAGTGATGGAGCCTTCATGGAAAAGCAGGAAATCTTAAGGCACATGGCTGGAAGAAAAGTCTAGTCATGCTTCATCTAGCACTGGACCCGCTGCAGTAATGAGAAAGGGTGAGCTCACTGAAGAATCCTGCAGGATACATGTCTGTCTTCTTTTATATGTGCATATATTATATATATTTAAAAGATGCAGTATATAGTATAAATTATGTATATATCTTGTATCTGTGTATACCCTCACCTTTGCAGGTTACAGACTATCCTGCAAGTATGGCTTGTGTTTACCATTCCAATACAGTGTTTCTCTTTAAAAAATAGATACAACCTTTTCTAAGAACAGGAATTATGATCTCGAGCACAAGCTTTCCTTTGCCTGAAGATAACGGTGTTGGTGGCTTTATTAGCAATAAATAAAAACTATATTACCTTTTCATTTGCACAGAAACATAAAATATTATTTATCTGACTCTGGTTTTGGTAGCAAATAACACATGGGCTAAGTCATGAAACTCAGATATAAAATGTTATCTATTGACATATTTAATAGCATGGTTTTATTTCTTATATGCCTGACCCTTGTTTGCCTAAGAAGGAGTGCTATCAGCCTCCATTCTGGTGTTAATTTGGAGGTAAAAGAACACCTTTAGAAATGTCAAGTAGATTCTAGTAAACATGCTTTGTTAATGGCTAAATAAGTCTGAAAATAACCAAGTGAAAGAGGTCCTCAAAGGGCTTTTCTAAGAATGTTACTATGTTCTGGTTCAAAATAGGGGCACAAATATGCTTTTATTTTTTCTGGTGCAGGTGGTTGGAGAGGGAACTGGAATGATAGTTGTGACTAAATGACTAAACCAAACTGTTTGATTTTGTGTCCATGTTTTTGCATGACCATGATTTTAATCTGTCAGTATCAAAAGATATCAGCAGGGTGTCCTTGCAAAAGCTTTGGCAGTAGCAGTCAGAATCTTCGGTAATGAACTCCAGAACTTCTAATGCTGCTCATTCTTCAGCCTGGCAGTGAGCTGTTTTAAGGTTTTTTTCCTATTTACTACCACTGAAGGGTTTGTGTCTGATATAAAAAGGAAAATGAATAATTTTTCACCTCATGCTCCGAAGAATTTCCTGTCAATGATTCCAACTGTCATGATTTGGCTGATGTTAGATTATCAGTTTTCTCCAGTGCATTTGTCTCAGTGTATTTCTGAGAAGAATAAAATACTTTTAAGTGTAAGCCAACTAAGAAATACCACTGCATTTATAGTTTAGAGAAATGCTCTCAAGATAGCTGAGGAATGGGAGATTAAAAATATAGTGCAGTTTTAAAAGTTATTATGAGAAACTTGAGGTTTTAACAAGTAGTGGACAGGAGAGTGCAGTTTTCCCTTTTTCAGCCAGGCTGTTCAATTCCACAAGGACTCACTGAGTGCCAGTTGGTGCTACTGTGATTTTATAGCATCTAAGGAACTTGTCCCGTTGGTTTCCAGTCAGTCAGTCATTGTTTCAGTGGCGACTCTCAGCCTGAAGTCTTCCCTCAATTCATGTACTCATTAGTTAAAAAAGATTTTGAGAGCTCCTTCTTCATTGTGACAGCTCAACTGGTCAGAGAAGGGTTCTCTCTTCTGACACATCTCCCTTCTTCAGAAAGATGGGATGAAAACAAGTTTAGATTAAAATGGCTTTTGTTTTCATTTTCCTCCTTCAGAGCCCAAAGTAATAACCAGCTCTGATTAATGGGCAGGACTGGTTACATAGAGAGCCCTGGAGCAGGTGGCTGGAACATGCACATGTTGCTAGGCGCCTTTGTCAAATTATTTAACACTTTTTAATCTCAGCTTGTCCCCCTCTAAAACAGCAGGGTAAGGATCAGGTATTTATCCTTCTTCATTAGGTTTATCATTAAATTACCGTAAATAATTTATTTATTATTTTATTTAAGTAAATTAATTATTTATTTCAACCTTTATTAGGTTTATCATTAAAATTCCATAAGTATTCACAGCGAGCATAGTTGTCCCTTAGTTATTCAAGAAGGTTTTTTGGTTTGGGCTTCTTTTTTTTAATTTTCTTCTGTGTTGGAAAAAAAATCATATGCATAGAGAATAACTCAAAGGCAGTGTTGAGAGGAGAGCCTGGGGATGGCTCTGGAGGAATCCCCAGCCAGTGGAAAAGGTGCTGAACAGCAGTTCTCAAGAAACAGCCTGAAAATTAAGCAGGCAAATAGCATCACAACCATGGACTCAGGGCAGAGAAAGGGTCAGACCTCAAATAGTATTGAAATTCAATAAGGACATAAAACATGCATCATTTTTCCTGCTCTATCTATCAAGACTGCTTTCTTACTCATTTGCATTTAATGGGTACAGCCTTAGAAATATTGCAACATAAAACCTAAGACACCTTCAGTCCCATGGCAATTAAATGTTCATTAACAAATCTGTATCTTATCCTAATTCACTGTTGCCATGCATGAGCAGCAGGTGAATGTATCATCTGGCTTGTTATGATAGTGTATAAAAGAAATGTCACATCTGCTTTTCAACTAATTTTTCTCATTAGGTTTTGAATACAAACGAAGCATTAAGCTTGGCTGAAACACTTCGTGGGGCTGAGCAGTGGAAGAAATCAGGTGAATTTTCAAGCCAGTTTAAGTTTCCTACAGGTTCTAAAGGTGAAGAGGGAAATGGATAGAAACTCAATTATTTTGTCAAGTTCCTCAGTCTAGCTTGTGAAGATCACTAGGCCCACTTGGTCTTCAAACAATGTCTGTATGAAATTGCACAGGGGGATAAATATTGGAAACAGCTGTGGAAAACCCAAGCACTTAATTGTGTCTGTTTAAGGAATCACAAACTACTGCAGAAAAAGTAAATGTGAATATAAAGATCAATTTGTGGCTATAATTCAACATTATTGTATTTTGTGGCTGTAGAGGTTCTGTTGGCCTAGAATCTAGAAAATACAATGTCTGACAACTTTGAATCAAAAGATAGTGTGTGATATAAAATAAGACATCACCAGAGAAATGAAACAATCTTAAAGGTACAGATTGAGTGGAGGACAAGTTAAAAACCTACTATAGGTTTTTAGATACAGATCATTGCCAGTCAGGTGCATCAGTCACAGCTTGCCAGCTGTGTTTAAAATGAACTCCTTTAACTTAACAGTCCATATGCTGCAGCTGCTGGGAAATGGTACATGAAGCACAGAAATCTGCAATCTTTCTCTTTCAATTGAAAGCTAATATTTTAATATAAATTCTTACTATGCTCATGTTATTGTTACTGGTATGAATGAACAAAAGAATAGATCCTAATTGGTTTAAAGTCACATTAGTCTGACAGCCTTGATCATTGCAGAGCTGCAAATTAATGATTTACAAACAGTTAATTTATTTCTTCTGGGAAGATGTGAAAACTATTGTTTTATAGATTGCAATCTTACTGGCTAAGATTAACATCTAAAATGGGCAGTTTTGCTGTAGATATGAATTAGTATTTGGTGTGATTATGTATACACTTAAGAGTCAAAGGAAAGGTGACATTGCAAGATATGAATATACTAATTCTTATTCCAGAAAGGGAATAGTATAGAGGACTGTAACAATGAGGACTTCTCCTGCAGGGACAGAAAGCCACAGTGGCAGTGGCACAGAGAGCATGGCTGTAATGGACAGAAATTCCCATGGCTTTTTTCCTGGGGGTAAAATTCAGGTGGATGAGATTGAGTACTTGCACTTGGGGCTCTCAGTCACTGAAATCTTAAAATCTGGCTTTACTTGTTGGATGTTGCTGCTGATTTGTCTGGGAGGGTTAGACAGCAGGGCACAGTGGGAGCTTCCTGCTGCTACAATGCCAGGGGAATTCTCAGCCCCTCTTAAAATCATGGGGGATAACTCCTCTGAGGATGGGCTAGATGCAAGGAAAGGCCTTGATAGGACAGTTATTTAACTCAAATTGTGTTATAATGGACCAGTTCAAAAAAATCTGTTCTGGACAGAGGATAAACAGCTGCAAGTACCTGCGTGAATTTTTTTTTTTCAAAAAAGTGTTCATCAAACTATAACTGAAAGAGCTGCAGTGTGCAGCAAACAAGCTTCATAACTCACACCCTTGTCCCTTTATTTCATTGCTATCTCTACCGAGTGGTAATAGCTTTGTTAAATCGTCAAAAATTCAAGAATCTCAAAATAAGGAGGTAAAAGCTTAGAGAAGGGAATTTTTTCTATGTTCTTTGTGTTAGACTTCAGCAGGCACCCAAATAAAATCCCCAAGGTCCTTAAAGGACATTAGACAGACTAACCATGAATCTTGCCCCTACTTCCTTGTGCTGCTAAAAGTGTTGCTGACAATGAAGATCATTGCTTCATCCTTTCTGCTTATATTCACAGATCTAGCATAATTAAATTCTTGAGTGTCTGTTTTTGTCATGGAGCCATGGCAATTGCCTTTAGTTTTTGTGTTCTTATGACTACATACAAAAGAAGTAATGGAGGATAAGGTAGCACAGAGATTCCAATATCGCTACCATAAAAGATTAATGGCACCAAGGTGGTTTATATTCCTCGGTTTGCAAGATGCCTCAATGCTTGAAAGAAATAAATATGTTGCATAAGTACGGAAATTAGTAGGAAAGGAAGGTTTTGAAAATGAGGTAAACATGGAATGATGGTAGAGTATAATATTCTTTTAAATAAATGTTAATCCATTTAAATTTGTGTGGCAAAAACCCCACTAGATAAAAATAAAAAAGAAAACCACAAACAGCAGCAGATCAAAACCAAATCCCAAGTGTTCCTTGCTCTGCATAAATTATTATTTAAAACTTCTGAGCAGACATTGGCATATATAAAATTGACTTCTGAGAATATTGACTTGGCTTAATTTACTTGTGTTATATCTATAATTGAAGTGGGGAAGAAGAACTTGTCATACTGATTCCCCACAGGGCCCATAACAAATGCAATTATTCAGATTCAAAGTTATATGTTGATGTATGATTTTAGAACTGTTTTTAGATGTCATTGGTTGCTAATTATTTGTCTGGTATTATACAGGTGTAAAGTATAACTCCAGTCAAAATGATCAGTATTTTTCCATTCATGTTTTTATAATTTCCTAGATAGAATATTTGAACAGGAGCATGTGAAACCTTAAAAGACACTTAAAAAATACTTTTCCAAGATCCTAGATTTACCTTGAATTTTTAGAACTGTATGACAGGTACTTAGGATCCTGAGGCTTGCAAACTGATTCAGAAATAGAACAGGCAAGTTCTTTAGACTTTTGATTTAATTATTACATGTGGGAAGAAGTAATTTTACAAATGGTTCCATTTTATTTTATTTGCTTCGAGTGGAAAGTTTGGACTTCTGCAGTTTTTTATGTGGTCTATATTGTTTGATTTGCAAACAGGTATTGTTGCTAAGATACAAAGCAATGAGCAATCTCTGTTATGTACTGATAGATATTTAGAATTTTTACATTTTTTACTCTATGTTACCACTTAGAATAATAGCTAATCCTAAAAGCAAGTTCTAGTTGGTTTTATCTTTGTGGGTGTTTTATGAAAAATACACTTAATGGAAGTATATCAGAAGTAAATGTGAAAATGCAGAATAATCTAAACTCAGTTCCAAATGGTAGGGCATGGAGGCAACCCTTGACGTCTGAGCACCTCAACAAACTCCAATTAAACTCATCTCTGTGTATGTCAGTAATAGTCCACAGCTTGCTTTTTTCTCAGCAGGGAGCAGCTCCTTGCAGGTATTCCCTTGTTGCAAAGCTCCTGCTGCTGCCCCAGGGCTGCCGGGAGGCACCGGGGGTGGGCAGAGCAGCATGGTGGCCACTGGCACAGGCACAGCGTGGCTGCTCTGGCCCTAGCAGAGAGGGAACAAGGAAACCAGAAATAGTTATTTGTGTGCTGTAAGGCTCTATCTAAACAGACTACCCCTTCTGCATTTGTGATATCGTATCTACTGCCCATGCAGCACTTAGCAATCCACTCCTGCCACCTGTCACAACAATGACGGGGTGATCCAGGTGCTTTGTCCAGGGACTCAGAGCTACCAAGCTGAGTACTGGAAGGACATAGAAATCATTCTTTAAATACTCTGAAGTGCTGTCATTTTGTCAGCTTGTTTGTCATAAGTTTATGTGCAGTCAGCACCTTCGGAGAAGATGGAAATTGAACTCTGCCACACAATTTAACATGTTGTGTCTGAAAACAATGTGCCTTCCCAAAGCCGTGAACAGACAAACTTGTCTCATTTTTACTTCTCTTGATGTCCTAGTGGTGGAGCTAGTTCTTTGTGAATTTTTAAACAGAGACTTTAAGGAATTTCCACGTGATGATAATATGAACATTTTTCAGTGGAGCTTCTTCCTCCACTGAAGCATTTTAGTAGGAGTCTTTTTTTTTAACAGGTGAATTTCTGTGGAATGGTTCTGCTTCAGTGGAATACTCTATTTCACTAGAGAATAGGATCATATTCTCATAATAACTTACTTTTACTGGTTTCTGTAAAGTTCTGTAGGCACCTAGTAAAGCTTGTACTTCCAGGTCTTGTGAGATCCAGATTTTCCTTGAGGAGACATTTGTATATCTGTACATATCCCATGATGTGTTTTTATTCTCTTATGGCTGAAAGCCTGTAGGAGACCATGGCAATTGTACTGTAACTGGTGTGTCCAATATCTAGGGTGAGAGAGGATTGATGATACCAAAAGTTAAATTCCGACAGATCCATACCCTGTAACTTTCATTTTAGGGAAAAAAAAAAAAGTGTATTTGAATGGTTTTTAAAGATTTTGGGAGCAGCAGAAGAAAATGCATCTGTCTTCTTTGTTCCATTTCCATGTGTAATGGAGAGATGTTTCTGAACATATTATAAATACAGTATTTTGTGACCTTGTCTGAAAAATCTTTGTCTGAATTTCTTACAAGTGCAAAACCAAAGCTCTTCTCCCTGATGTTCAGAACATCATTTACTGTCACTTTCTGCTGGGTGTGCTCTGTTGTAGAGCTGACAAACCAGCATTGACACAACAGGGGCAGTGCACATATACCACACCAAGAGTTTGCTCTTCACTTTCCATCAACCAAATTACATCCACACTTGGTCTGAAACACAGTAAATTACTGGAGTCTTAAGTTTCCAGTTCTGTCCAGTCTCTGCTTTCTATGTTGACTGTCAAAATAAATAACAGTATCAGATCTCCTGAAGATTTTCTGTGGTTAAATCTCCCTCAAAAATGTTTCCTCTTCTAAGATGAGGATAAGATAGGAGCATATCAACTCATTTTTAGGTTATTTGTGCTGTGCTAAATCAAAGACAGATAGAGTAATTCATTTGGTTTGTTTCAAGGATGTTTGCTTTTTATACTAGTACAGCATTAGTTGTTATCTTTAAATACTTCTTATAATCACTTCTTGCCTAATAATCCCTGATTGCACTTGACTTTAAAGTTTACCCTTCCTGATTAGAAAGCCAGCTTCATCAAGCCAAAAACAGGAGTCAGGAACAAAATTATCATAATGTTAATTGATTTAGGGGAAGGGAAAAAGGTGTGGGGCGGTGATGTGTGGAAGAGAGGAGAACCTGAGACAGTCTTTAATGGATGCTTGCAATAAGAGCTCCATTTTACTGGTGCCTGATACTCCTCAGGAACAGGCCATAGGGAGGAAAATTTATCTGCCTTGGACTTTCTGAGCTTGTGCATGAAAAATGTAAATCTACTTTTCTAGTCCTTTTTATATTAAATTTCTGTCAGATATACATGTAACTCCTTGAAAGAATTTAAGAAATTAATTAAAATTGATTCAATGCATTTTCAAGAGGTAGATATTAGGGGAACGTCTGCCAACTGTGAGAAGTCTTTAAAAAAGCATTAAAAAACCCAACTCATCCTTTATTTTTTCCTTGAACTTTCCAAAGCTGTTTTTTAACATCTCCTTTAGCAGTTGTTCTAATATTCAGATGAAACTTGTTCATATTAAGTGAATAGAGTTACTTATTTGCCATTCTCCAGCAATTGTCTAAAATAAATATACCTGCCTTCCACTCTTCACTAAACATCTTTGTCTCCTACTGGAGAGGGACTTATTGAAACAGAATAAATTAGTTCAGGGGGAAAAAGCAGAACCCAGCAGCATTTATTATGGCACCTAAAAGTCAGTAGTGCATACTATTTTTTCTGAAAGTTAATGAAACATATAATTAGAATTCTCCTTCTGATGTATTTTGGGGTTTTAACTATGAAGTGTATGCACTGGACAAGCAGAACAGTTAAGCAGAATTGCTCAGATTCAGAGCCATTAGTATGCTAAGAAGCACACATACTTTTAGGTCATTTCTGTTTCAAGTGCTTGGATCCAAAGCTGTCTTCTTTGAAGATAAACAGTGCTTTTGTTTGAAACTATATAAACTTCAGCATGGATAGTACTGGCATTTTCATTTTCCTGTATTTCTTATTCTCCTCTTGCAAAAGAGAGGAGAAACCAGAATGTTTTATAAGTAGACTGAACATAATTTGTCCTGCTTCTTCCTGTGGCTAAAAATTTTATTTTTGAAACTTATAATGTAAAAATTCTCTCTAATGGAATTATTATAAGGATATTGATGTTAATGAACATGTTAAGGTAATGCAGACTTTGAGAGACAGAATAAATAAATCCCATCCTGCAGAATCTCCTTAAAAGTCTGGCAGATAAGTGAAAAGGAAACAAAAATGTCCACAGAGATCTTCATATGTAGTAGCAGTATAATGATTCCCAAAGATAGTTCAAAATGGTCTCTATTAAAATCCAGTTATTTTGGAAACAGAATAATTTCACAAAAAAAAAAGACATTTGAAAGGACTTAAATTGTAATAATTGCATCTGCTTTGTCAGGGTTTTGTGAGTTCTATCAGTCCACGTACCCCCTGAGTCTCCTTTGATCTGCATAATTTGGGGATCAGTTCAAGAGAGATTGAAGGCAGTAATCTGTCACCAGTTGCTTCTTTTTGGCTGTTCATCCTGTTATGCCTCTTAATTTGTAAATAAGAGGGCCAAATGGCAATCTCCTGTCATTGTTGCTCATTTGTTGTCCACATTGAGTTTCAGCTTCTTATACAAACTGAAAACTTGGCAAGGACTTTGTTCTTGTCCTTCTTAATTTTAAAATGCAGTTTGTACCAGTCTATTTGATTGGAAGCTGTGTGACTTCTGGCTGTAATATCATGTTTCAGTTTGCATTAAAGTAGCTGGCATGAAGGCATTGAAGCTAGCAGATGTTTTTGGACATGATGCCCTTTTCAGTGTTTATACCAGCAGAGCTTAAGCCAAATTATGGAAAAGAGGAGTCTGGAAGGGCTTCCTTCACTGTCTTGCCCCATGCCTCATTTCTCTTTCAGAAATACTTGCAACACTGAAAATGTGTATGGCTGGGCTTGATTAACCCTAAGGAACTCTGAGTTTGTTTAAATTTCAGATAAATATATGTGTTTGTCAGCTGATGCTGTTCCCCAAGTAAGCCACAGTCCTTTATGTTCTGTCATGAAAAAAGCATAAGTGGACGAAGTGCTCCTTCCCATGTAATGTGTTGGGTTATTAACAGCTTATTAAAGGTTTATTATATGAATTCTCCATATGCACTCTCTACTCATAGATTATCAGGATTTTACACAAGTGTTGAATTAAAACCTCCTGTATCAGCCTCATATAAGGAGTAAGTTTATCTCCTGGGCAGGAACAGAAGAGGGGATGCCTCAAAGTGTTCAACCCTTAGAAAGGAGGGGCTGATTGAGGGTGGGTTTGCTCCTCGGTCAGCTCTTGCTGGGAAATTTTAGCTACCAGGTTATGAGCAGGTTAAGAATGTGTTTAGACTTGTCAGGATAAGTCTCTGAATTAAAAAGTCACTTGGATATCTGATGAATGCCCATATTCATCAACCCTCAAAATATTCTTGGCTCTGATGTCGATTTTTACTACACCATAATCACTATTCTGCGAGACAAGAGAATTTCATGGGAATTACGTTGTTTGGCTTTTCCTAGAGGATAGGCACTTCAGAAATCATCCTGCTAAAATCAACACACATTCATAATCCATTATAGAAATTTCTTTGAAGAAATAATCCAAATTCATTATGTAATATATTGGCATCTTTAGTATCTCAAATGGTAGTACTTTTTTTCTTTTTCTTGGTGCAGAAAATGTGGCATATTTAGCAGCTTCCAAAATAGGTTTTTTAAAAAATTGCTATCTATTACAGATTATCATAGAGACGTTGAAAGGATTATTGAGCATTTGACAGAAAGTTCAGGATTTAGGATATTCTTGAGGAATAGCTGTGCTGGAGGTTTATGTTGCAGAGACTGAGAGTGTTAGGACATAACTCAGTAGTGATTACTTGCCAACTGGGACAAAGAAGCCTCTCCAAAATGGTGACCTGCAAGTTAGCCTGTAAATAAGCAGAAAAGCTTCATTTCCCAAGAAAGCAAATATTTGGACAGAAATCCTCAGGGATGCTTTAGATTTTTATTGCTAAAATTCTGCTTTTTGCAATTATATTCATATGATGCAAATCAGCCCATTGTGTCTTACTTTCTAGAGCAGTAAATTCAGCTTCTAACCAACAAATCAACACTCTATCAATAATTTTAGTTTCTTATGTCAGTTCTAATCTAGATACCAGTCAGTAAACAGAGGCAAAGATCAGTCTTGTGGTACTCATTGCCTTTGTGTGTGTAAGAGATTCTAATTTCTGCAGTTAATGTTTTCTAAATGATCCCAGCACTAGAAAAAGATTTTACTGGGTAAGCAATGAGGCTGTGCTCCTTGAAATGTCGCCTTGCATTAGAATTACCATTTCTCACAACTCTAATGAAAAACAAAGCAAACCCTCAAATCATTAATGCATTTCCAATCATTGATTTTGTTCTTCCTTTTACTTTTTCCCCTGTTAAAGTACTTTATCATTCTTAATATTTTATCCATACCGTTGAATAGAGTCATAAACCATCTAAAAATTGCATACCTCTTCTGATTATTTTGCTTTGTTTAATTTTTCAGGTTTTTTGGCTTTTTTTTTTTCATACAGAAAAAGAGTACTAGCCTACATAGCTTCCTAGTAGCAGTCAATTACTGTGAAAAGTTAGCTTCTAACTGGATATTTACCAAAATCTCTGTCCTTCAACTGCTGTTTCAAATGCCTCAGCTAATTCTGTAGCCATCTACACTGAATGCCAACAAACACTCAGTAATTTTCAATGGCTAAGACCCTCCTAATCCTTCCTGTGTCATCTTAAATTATTTGAATTGCTGCTTAGCATTGTGTTGTCAGCAGTTTTGTAACTCTTTTCCTTGATTCTATCAGCTAAATTGTTCCTATAAAGAGCATCAGGACATAAAATGGACTAGAAATACAAACCAGCTTAAGAGTGCTGTCTAAACACTCATCCCTGAAGAGCCTTTGGCATAGACTAACTGCAGATCTTTATTGTGTTTCCCAGTAAATGTTTGAAGGACAGAAGCAACTCAAGCACCCTTCAGAAACGTGTCATTATGATACAGCAGTAATTAGACAATAGTCACTGTTGCAGTCTGCCTGCAGTATGCAGCTGGGTCATTCATGTAAGGTCTAGGTTAATACATCTGAGCAACTGTCCAGTGTGAGCAATATTTAGTGTTTCATTATGATTTTTCTGTTCAAAATTTCCTTGGGAAATGATCCCAATTTTCCTAATTTTTCATACCCGATACAGTATGAAGCACAATTGAGTTTTTTTAAGTGTATGTTTTATATAGAAAAATACTGATAGCAATACTTAAAAAAAGCTGAAGTCCCCTCTCTCCCAAGATGAAAATAGTCATAAATGAGAAGTTTTTCAGAGCATGGACATTTTCAAAATATTTCCATTTTAAGAAACCCAAGAAAATTTCCATTGCAAGCTCTTGGTGTGCTGGGGGTTGCAGCAATGACTGTGCTGGGCTTTCACAGAGTTGGGACCCATGACAAACTCCTTGTGGCAACATGCCACAGAGAAAATCCCACAGAGGTTATGGGATTGTTTCTAAACACTGTTATTCAATATCCAGCCATCTCAAAAAGAAGACATGGTCTGACATTCTGCAACAGGAACTACCTTATTTTTTCTTTGAAGAATGGCTATATTGAAGATGAAGTTGAGGTATAAAAATGGTCCAAAGGCATAACCATACCATCAGTTAACATGTAACAGACTTTACCTATTATATTTCAGTTACTTTTTCTTTTTTTTCCCTCAGATGTGCACTGTAGTAGAGATTTGGACATCCTTCTCATCAGATGCGTGTGAACAGATGCATTTTGACTTTAAAATAATTCACACCATCTCCATTTTTGAAGTCTCTAGCTCCAATTTCTAGTCAGGGCAATGAGAATTTAACAAATGTAGCAAGAGGTCTGAACTACAATGAACATTACTTCCAAGAGTAAGGTCTACTGAGACTATAATACTCATAATACCAACTTTATTAAGGAATGAACTGACATAGTAAGATGTTTCTGAGAAGTTAAAATAACTTCTAGGGTTTTAATATGGTATAAAATGTGTCTGCAGTCTTTAAGCTTATTGGATGTGTCGAACAAAACAGTGAAATGAAAATAAGTCAGTATAAATTTTCTGGGAGAAAATTTATTGGAAATCAGTGATGTTATTTTCTATATTCTCTCTTTACCAAAATTAATTTCCAGTGGTTATTGGCAAGTAAAGTTAAAATAGTGTTATTTTCTGGTTATTGTTTATCATAGTAATTAATAAAAAACAAAAGGCAAAACCAAAATATTTTCCCTTGCTACCTTAGAGCAACTAAGCCATTTCCCTTTCACATATTGTTGACCTTTTGACTCTAACAGACCAATACAGGACTAAATGTGTTAAGTATCTGAGTTTGAAAGAAGCACCACAGTTAAGTGTTTCATTGTTCATTTTTCCTTTAGATTGAAATAGTCAATAAGTGGGAAAATTACTGTCAATGATATCTGGTTGTTTTCCACTATGAAAAAATCTCTTTCATACTTCAGTTTTCTCTCAGTGCAGTTTATTGACCTTCTCAAGTAAACACCATTTAATATAGACCAAGGAAAATAGCTTTTAGCTATAAACCATTCATACTAGTGTAAAGAATTAACTGCCCAGTTCCTAAACTGAGAAACAGACTGAAGGAAAAGCCTAGCTCAGATACATGTGTTTAATCTCTTGAGATATTACATGCAGTTGCTTTTTTCCATTGTTTCAGACTGAGAGTTCATTTTTTAGTATTACAGTTTACAGTAGTTTTTTTTGGTTGCATTTCTGCTTGATTCTTTCTACCAAACTCAGACTAAACTCAGGTTGAGGCTTTGATTGTTCTTTTTCCTACTGTTTCAACAGATGTCTCACTTTGTTCTGCTGCATCCAAATCTGATTCTTTTGTGTTGGGTAGATTCTTCAGACACAATTTATACATGTGTGTGCTGTGGCTAACATCTCAGGGAGCATGGTTTGATAGTGTTGAGGACCCCTGTGGCATTGTGAGTGTTTGGGGGTCTTCCCTTGACCTGAGTCTCCTCTATGTCATGAACTGCATGTGTGCTAGCGAGTATTTGAGTTCCTCAAGGCTTCTCTCCAATTTAGTTTTCTTCCGAAGAAATCTGGTTTCTACAAGCTGAGAGCACTCTGCAAAGCACACCAAAGCATGCTGGGTTGCAGGAACCAGGAGTTTTTCTTTTAGAAGTGAATTCCTGAGTCAAACTAAAAACATAGTGTGGATGCAGCTATGGATTTTCTGTATATGTGGTGGTGTTTGTGCTCTGAAGCTGTTCTTTGTTTTGCTCCACTAAGATTAACCTTTCTGCTAACATTTCTGCTTACATAACTATACAGCTCTATCTGAGAAGATAATACTTCATGCTCTTAGTTCTAAAGGTCTTTGCTCAAATTCTCCTGTGTCTCATTTAGTTTGACAAAATTCAGTTCATAGCCTACAGTCCAAAGTGTGTCATCAGTCACAGGATGGTAACCCAACCAGATGGGAGATGCTGCATGCTTTAGGCAGTATTCCTTATTTTCTGCTGTGCTCTTTGAATGTTATTCTCCTGTGCTGGATGAATTCTCAAGTACATACTCAAAAAGATGTTCCTTTGATTACATCACTTAATTTTGATCGAGTTCATTAAAGTCAGTGTGAGGCTTTTGGTGGGATTTGGTCAGAATCTCAGGCTCCTCTGACTTCTAGTTCTCAACCATATTTTGTCTGTTACTGAGAATATATCTGTATTCAGCATCTGAAACCCTATTTGTGCTCTGATAACCTTGCTATGAATGTTCTCTTACCCATTGATGCAGTCTCATTTTGTCTAGTTAAACTAAATTATCAGTTAACATGACTCAAGATAGCAAAATGACCTGATGACAGTTGATTGCTTTTCTTGTGTAGCACCTTTTTCTTGTTCTTTTGTCTTTGTGTAGTATTTTGTAGTTCCATCTTCAGATAGCTGTCTGAAAAGTAACTGTTTTGAATTTATTTTCATTTCACAACCCACAGTTTCATGCAGCTCACAAAATAGCCCTTCAGTCTGTAAATGCTTTGATATGGAATGAGACAGTTTTTATTCTTAGATAATGATCTGTCACACAGAATCCCAGCACAGATTTTGTTGCGTGCTCCTGTCCGGTTCACCTTTTTTTGTCTGAGCATTGAGTCACTGTCAGTTTGTGGTTGTCTTGTCTCCATTTCTTATTCATGAAATCATTTGACAGTCTATTAGTTCACTTCCTTAGATTTACTTGCTGTGTTATCATCTTTAGAGGTGCAGTTAATAAAAAATGTTTTTCTTCCTTGCTGCAGTATAGCTTGGTTTAGAATACCAAAAACACATAGAGAAATGTTGACATTTCAGCAAGTCATGCATTTTATAAAAAAAACTTACAGATTTAATATTGGCTAGAATAAACATAATTTGTTCTACCTTAATACATGTTAAAAACTACTTCAATGTTCAAAAAATCTAATTGTCCACAGCTGAGTCAGCCAATGGAGAAATAGGCTGGAATAATGAAGAATTAGAATTTTGTAATACTAGTTGGGTTTTTTTGATAAGGGGAGAGTCAGTGAGTTATTAACATGAGTATCTTTTTTTAATTGAAGTAGTTGCCTCACAAGCACTTAGAAGTCAAACTGCATGTCTTATCCTGGTTCATTACATTAATTAATTTTCTAAGCACTGTAAACTTACCTTCCTTAAAATAGGTTTAGACTGAAAGCTGTGAGTTTTTGATTCACTGTTTTTATTTTAGGTGGGGACTTTACAAAGTATGTGGGATTTGACATTGGTTTTGTTCTCATTTTTTGGGCTACTCTTCAGTTTAAATATCAGCTCTGGCTGAAGAGGCATCTATGCATATGCTGATTAGCTTCAGCCTATTCTGCCACAGAAATTTTGGAGGACAGTTGCCTTCTTCTTTCTGCTGCATAGGTGTGCACTTGTGAGAGGCAGAAAATACATAATTTTCATGCTGGTGCAGAAGCTGGGTAAGAGAAGAGACCTTTAGCTCTTGTTGCAGCTGAGTGGCTCAAACACTCCAAGCCTGTTTCCCTCTGAGGACACAGCAGACAATCAGAGGGAGCAGGAACAGCTCAGTAACCAAGTGCTGTCAGCTCCATCTAAGGGACCCCAGCAGCCTAACAGTGCCTGGTAGAAATAGCTTCTTTTATTGCCTTGTTCCAAGAGATGTCATGCCATCCTATTTTTATCCTATAGGCTAGCAATTCTGTATGGCTTTAGCAAAGAAAGTATTTTCTGGATCTTCTTTTTCTGCAGTACCTAGTACAGAAGCATCCTACCCCATTACTGGGACCCTAGGAAT
Source organism: Hypocryptadius cinnamomeus (assembly GCA_013400635.1). Lineage (NCBI taxonomy): Eukaryota > Metazoa > Chordata > Aves > Passeriformes > Zosteropidae > Hypocryptadius > Hypocryptadius cinnamomeus. Next base: position 29,502 of record VYZP01075153.1, read on the forward strand.
TATCTTAGTACAAGTAAGAATATAATAATGCATCTGTTAGAATGTAAAAATACACCTGTTTTCCAGGCTTGCTGAGATGGCTTTATCACCAAACCCATCTGCCTTGCATGAGAAGGAAGTGTGTGGTAGCCTCTTTCAAAACTAAGGAATAATTACTTTCTGTTGTTGTGGAAAGTAACCTCTCTACGTTCATTTAAAAAAGATAACTGATGGAATGGTTTAAAAGTTTTTCTGCCTTGTTGGAACTGATAATATGCTTTATAATACAAACTGAATTTAAGAATAATATCCCTGTAGTATTAAACTAGTAGAGAAAATTCATTTCTTAGTGTTTTTCCTATCTGCAGCTGCTGTCTCTGTATGGGATCCTCTGTCTGTATCTGTAACTCTAGAACATATGACACTAAATATATGTCCAGTAGACTGGAACACTTGCCAGTGCCATATTGTGTTCATATCTCAGTTTTCTGGCTCATATTTACTTCTTTTGACCATAACATGGTGTGGTTTGGTTCCCTCTCCCACAGAAGGCTCCCTGCTCTAGGCTACCATCCCTGTATGATAACACAGCATGTTCCCATCCTTGGCAGGGGTTGTGAGGAAGCAGATTGAGCACTTTTTGAATGTGTGGAACTGATTTAAGGAACATTATCTTTTTAGGAACCATGACAGTAATTCATACTGTTAATGATTCAATACAGGGAAATAAGTTTTCCAGATTGTAGTTGGAAAGCAAGAGGAAATTGTCTCCTCAAAATCTTTTAATAGCCCAGTTATCAGATTAGCAATCTGTTAGCAGCCCGGACTGCCATGAGCTGGAACCTACGCACAATATGAGCTGTCATTTATTCTTAGAAACATAAAGAAAATGAAGAAAAAAATGAAAAATTTTTGTCTCAAATAGTATTAAAGTTACCTTGTAATACTGGAACTATGCTCCATCATCACCAGGATCCAGGAGGGCCATAGATAACTGGACTGCAAGAGGAAAGCTGAAATAAAAGGAGGCTAAAAACAATCCAAACCAAAGATCCCAACAAAAGAAAGGAATCCTTTGGCATATCCTTGAGCTCCTGTAGAGAAAACAAAAGTAACATGTACTGTGCTTTCAGAGACTTAGGGTCCCCAGTATGATCAGAGTGAACAGACCACAGAAGTAGCATGGAATTTTTTAAACTTTATTTACCTGAGAGCATTTGAAATGCAAGAACCTTGCTACTAGCACAATTGTGTTTTTCAGGATTGTATCTTACTTTCTACGGGTTTTTGTTTGGTTTGTTTTGTTGTTGTGTTTCGTTTTGGGTTTTTAATGGTGCCAGAATCCCTGACAAGTTGATTTTATGTCACATCATGGCGTGGCTTGAGTAGAATGTGGGATCTACTGGTTAACTCTGGGTGAAATCATTCAAACTGTGCCTTCAGCAGGCGAGCCCTGCTGGAATATTGCCAAATATCTGAAATGCTTGGTACAGCACCTGAAAAGAGGCTGGAATTGGAGACTGTCAGCATAGTCCCCTGTATTGTTTATTTATTTCTATCTCAAAATTATCTCTATAAAATGAACAGAAGTTCAGTAACAACTTCTGCCTCTGTCAAAAGTTTGCTTTGATTCCTGTTTCTAGAAACTCCATCTCATGAGCCCTCTTGTGTTTTGTTTAAACTAGTCAGTCTTGGCTACTCCCTGCTGATCAAAAAAAAAAAAAAAGATGACTTTATAAAATACTTATTTTTCTACTCCTACATATTCATTGTTAACAATCAGTTTATTAAACACTTGCAGAGGTAATATGAAAATCTTTTACACAGTTCACAGTTTGAAATAGGACGCTTTGAGGGTGACTCTTTGATCTGCTGGAAAAACTGGTCTATGTTTTTAGGTCTATGTTTTCTATTAGGTCTATGTTTTTGATAGCTACCAGAATTATTCCATAGGCTGTGTAATTGATCCTTCTTCCCACTTCTTTAGATGAGATTGCTTTATTTCAGAATTGCATTGTAAAAGAAACTCAGTGAGAACTGTAAAAGCTGTAAGAACCTTTAAAGAACTTCTACAAAAAAGTTTTCTTTTTCAAAATCTTTTTGTCTGTATGCTGTCACTCCATGTGGCTGTCACAGCAGAAGGAATTTTCCTAAAATATGATGATGTTGTTTTTTACCTGTGGTGAGATTTGGTGTGCACTGACACAGGTGATCATACACAGCTCTGTGTGCTAGTGAGCAGTGCCTAGAAAGTCAATTTGCTCTGCTAGTTTACAGCTGAATGATTTTCCTATATCTCTGGAAACAACTGATATGACAGAATGGGATTGAAATGAAGCAGTGTATATTAATTCTTAAATCTTCTTCATTTCCTCAGTCTCCCATGAGAGGTTTCATATTAGCTCTGTGGTTTTCTAAGCTGTACTTTCACAGCTCTCCATACTGCAAACAAATGCATGAGATGGATTGCTGTGAACTGGGAATGATCTGGATGCCTCACTGTCCTTTTGTAGACAAATGTGACTAAGATAGGTAATTGAAACTCAAGGCAGATGAAAAATTTAAGGACTGTTTTATTTCATGAGAAATAGGGCTCGGATAATTTTTTTTTATTAACTTACATTTAAGGTGAACACTACAAGGCATTGTTTCTGGGTTGAAAATTACATGATTCTTCTTTAATTTTTGTTATCCATTGAGTATATTTAAGAGTTCAATATAAATTTGCATGAGCAAATATTTCTAAATAGATGGAAAATCATTGAAATGGACTGCTCTGAGTTGCCATGCCTGTGATGCCTCTAGCAGGGAAACAAGAGCAAACAGCTGACATCCTGGGATATGGTGATGCAGAATGGTTTGAGTTGGTGCCCAGTGTATTCATCCCTCTCAAGCACTCAGTAACATTTTGTTTTCTAGTGCAAAAAGCAAAAATAATCTCCCTTGGATGCTTCCATGCAGGAAGTTGTTTGATTAGTCTGTTCATTTCCTGTGTAGCTATTGGATACCTAAGAAAATTCTCTTGGTAGTTATTTTCCAAATTTCTATGGTATTACAATTCAGTCACCCAGTGACTGAAAAATTCTGGCAGAAGACTCATTTCATTACTGTAGGCTTAGAAGAAATTAAATGAAAGATGTCAGTCTTTCATTGAAACATGTAAAATATGCATGAGCCTACTGAATTTAGTAAGTATGGAAATTCACCCAAGTCAAAGTGAAATAGCCTGTTTTGATGTTTGTTTCAGTGGTCTTTAAGTACATTAATGTATGGCACTGCATTCCTGGTAGCCAGACTGTCATACACACTGTTGAACATAGAGGTCAGGATTATTTGCTTGTAAAAAGTGACTCAGTTAAATTTCCTCTCACAATGCATTTTTGGTTTGGCATTATGAAATTCTATTCAATATCAGGAAAACTGCTTTGTTCTCCTGGTTGATACTATCACAATGTCTAATTTTATTTATCTGTAAGCATTTCTTATATTTCCAGGAAGTATCTGGCAAAAATTCAGCCCTTCTTTACTGCATTTTAAATGTCAGTGAGGCAGAGACTGAGGTAAGAGATTGAGTTTGGCAATGTGGCTGTGTGAGGATCTGTCTCCACCCAGATTGCAAACTGTTGTTTATGTTCAGTGACTGAGAAAGGGTGCAGTAACTGTAGTCACTGGGGAAAACAAAAAAATAAAACCCCAGCAAACAACACAGAAGCCATTAGGTGTATTATTGTTAAAAACTAAATTTTTTTAAGAAAGGGTCTTTGGTCTATAAGGCTAAGAGGAGAAAGGCTGTCAGATGGCCTGCTGCCATCTCCTGTTTAATAGCAATGAAGGATGAGTTGTTTCACCCAATGTTTAGTTTGCAGTAACCAGGTATGAGCAATGTTTACTTTACCAGTTTATCCACAGCATCTCCTAGGGGCAGCATTTGAACAGTCAGTAGTGTCCCACCCTGAGGCAGCTCAACTGAATGTTACATAGCTCAGGATGTGAACCATATTGTATTGATGAGCTGATGGGGCAGGTGACAGAAAGGAGGTGTTGTCACAAGGTCATTCAGCTGCAAACCAGACAAATAATAAGTGATCAGGCCAGACAATTTTACCAGACAAATGTGATTTTATCTACTGATAGGATGATCATTTACATATTTTAAAGTGTTTTTTCTCCAAGTGGATGAGCAAGAAAATAAATGAACAGTGAAATGCAGATGTTCAAATATATATGGCTTATTAATTAAGGGTATTCCAACAGCTTTCAGTGGGTCTCAAATGTGCCAATAACAACTTAAAATGAGGATTGTATTTTAAAACAAAATTTCCTGTTCTTTAAACATGGCAGTTTTGTTCTACATCATTTAATTCAGTAATCAGAAATCTCCATTTTAAAAATAATTGCTCTTCTCACTTCCCATGAACAGAATGCAAGATTTTCTTTTCCCATTTAAATTATTTAATAAGCTTTACTGCAAAATGTAACACTGCTCTTTGATTCCAAATGAATGGATCCCTATATTATCTCAGCTTTTAATGAGAAGGTGCTCTATGATTTTGACAAGAAAATTTCAGTATGCATGTGAGCTTGAAGAAGGAAAAAAAAATTAAATGGGAAGGTCGGAGGAATCTCAATAAGTTTGTCATTAAATCTTGAAAAGTGAAACACTGACTAGGTTGCAGCTGTCTGTTTGGCCATAAATGTACCCGACTGTACCAGGGTGTCAAAATGTCCTTTCAGGACTGGAGGAGGCTGCAGTTTCTGAGCATGGGCAGGGCATGAGTTATGTGCTAGGTACCTTCCACTTCTCTCCAGAGGCAGAAGGAGAAGACAGGAGCTCACTGCACTCGACTTATATAGGGCTGGTGTCTGACCACTGACACTGAGAGAATTTAATAATGTCACTGTCAGCAGTATTCATGTTTCTCCAGTCACTGTATTCCCAGAAACAGCACAGACTTTGCAACACCTCTGTCACCTGGATGTGTCTCTCTATGCGTGTATACATTTGTTTAATGTATGAAAAACCCATATTATAAAAATTATTGGGTTACAGCAGATAAAGATAGCATTTATTATTAGAAATAATGAGGGAGAAAGGTTTTAGAGGAACCTGTGTTTGCTGTCAAAATGCACACTGTATAGAAATTAGCTTTCACCTGTTGTAGTTGAAGCTTCAACCATATTTAAAAAGTTATGAAAAACCCCAACCCATATTAAGAATAAAATGGTAAAAACCCCACTCATATTAAAAAGCAGAATAGAAAAAAAAGCTGTAGGTACTAAAAAAAAGTAAAAAAAACCCACCCTATATGAAAACAGCTAACTGTAATAAACCAACCATCTAAGAAAGCAAGTTCATTCAGTAAAACAGCTGTTGAAAAACAAACCAGATTAAAAAGCACAGAAGAAAATATCAATGGTCTAAAAAAAAAAAAAAGCCTTAAAAAAAGGAGAAATTAACCTTATTAAACCAACAGTGTAAAACTCCAACTGCAATAGAAATGATCATAGAAATTATTAGAAGTGTGATATTGTTGGAGGTTAGGATTTTTCCTTTTTTTTTCTTTCTCTTAGGGAATTTTCTCCCATTTGTTGCTAAGAGACAGATACTTAGAGACAAGAAATGGCCAAGTTGGGGGAAGGGTGCAGCTGGCTACTCTTCTGCCTGAGGGGCTTGCTCTTGGGAAAGGCAGTGATAACATGAGATTTAGGCTGAGGGTGAGGGGCTGGGCTTAGCCCGGACCTTTCTCTGACTCTTGGCATCAGAGGAGGATGCTCCAGCTGTTGCTGGATGGGGGGAATCCAGTGCCACCAGGGAGCCCAGCTCTGTACTGCTTCTTCTTGACTCTGGGTGAGCCTTTGTTCATAGTGATGCCTTGTGAAAGCTGACCAAGAACAGAGATTAGACAGAGCTAAAGAATAAAGTAGGGATTTATTAAGAGGCCNTTTATTAAGAGGCCTCAAATAGATCCACCTTGGGCAGCACAACCCAAAATGGCCACAAAATGGACAACAGTTCATGAGGTCTCACACTTTTATAAGTTTTGGTCCATTAGCATATTGGAGCTAATTGTCCAATTACAGCTTTAGCCCATGAAGTTCCATCCTTCTTGTTTTCTCTCTTCAGTCCATGTTGTTTATGCTCTTGGGCCTGAGATCTGGATTGGCTGTCCTTAGTCCCCAGCTAGAGAAGGAATTTGTTTTGTCTACCTACTCTGTGGAGAGAGCTTA